>VZTL01017388.1:24701-38349 GCA_013400535.1 Scopus umbretta
GGGCGCGGGGGCGCCCCCCGCCGGCAGCCGTGTCGCTGTCCCCTACTCGGGTGCTGAACCGGAGCCAGCCGCGGCTTAGCGTCCTCCCCCGCCTCCTCCTGCGCAGCAACTGGAGCTGGAGAAAGCGGTTCCGGCGAGTCCCGGTCCCTCCTCCTTCCTCCTCCCCGGAGCCGCCGTCTCGGGCAGCCGACGAGCATGGACCGGGCCGCGGCGCGGCTGGAAGTGGCCAGCGGCTGCTGCTCGCCGCTTGCATGAGGCGACCGGGCAGTGGCGGCGGGGAGTGAGGCCGGGCCAGGGCCGGGTGAAGCGGCTCCGGGCTCCGGCAGCTCCCCACCCCCGCCGGCCATGGCGGCGACTGCTCGGCGGATCCGCGGCGGGGCGGTGGTGCTGGGCCTGCTGCTGCTGGGGCTGTGCGCCGGGCGGGCGGCGGGAGGGCCGCTCCGCTACTCCGTGCGGGAGGAGCTGCCGCACGGCGCCTTCGTGGGCAGCGTGGCGAGCGACCTGGGCGTGGATCCGCGGCGACTGGCAGCGAGGGGAGCGCGGCTTACCACGGGCAGCGGCCGGCAGTACCTGGAGCTGGAGCTGGGCCGCGGAGCACTGCTGGTTCGGGAGCGCATGGACCGCGAGGCACTCTGTGAACTGAGCCTCGCTTGCTTCCTCAGCCTGGAGTTGGTCATCGAGCAGCCCATCGAGGTGCACAACGTGGAGGTGGAGGTGCTGGACATCAATGACAATGCGCCACGCTTCCCCCGCCAGGATTACCGTCTGGAGATCAGCGAGTCCGCCTTGCCTGGGGCCCGCTTCCACATTGAGAGTGCCCAGGACCCTGATGTGGGCACCAACTCTGTGCAGAGCTACCAGCTCAGCCCCAGCCACCACTTTGCCCTGGACCTTAAAGGCTTTCAGAGTGGCAGCAAGCTCCTGGAGCTGGTGCTGCAGCAGCCCCTGGACCGGGAGCAGAGTGCCCTCCAGCAGCTGGTGCTCACTGCTGTGGATGGTGGGGACCCCCCCAGGTCTGGTACAGCCCAGATCTCTGTGCGAGTTGTGGATACCAATGACAACGCACCTGCCTTTGACCGCTCCACCTACACTGTAAGCCTTCTGGAGAATGCCCTGCCTGGCACACTAGTGGTCAAACTCAATGCTTCAGACCCCGATGAAGGCTCCAATGGGGATGTGATCTACTCCTTTGGCAGCTACACCCCACAGAAGGTGAGACAGCTGTTTAGTGTGGACCCACACTCAGGTGAGGTACGGGTTAATGGTACCTTGGACTATGAAGAGGCATCCTCCTATGAGATCTATGTGCAAGCCACTGATCAGGGCCCTGTCTCTATGGCTGGGCACTGCAAGGTGCTGGTCAACATTGTGGATGCCAACGATAATGTTCCTGAGGTGGTCCTGACCTCGCTGTACAGCCCAGTGCCAGAGGATGCAAAGGAAGGAACTGTGGTGGCCCTGATGAGTGTCACTGACCAGGACTCAGGGCTGAACAAGCTGGTGAGTCTGCGTATTCCCCCTGACCTCCCCTTCACACTCAACTCTTTCAAGAACTCCTACACCTTGATCACCCAGGGAAAACTGGACCACGAGAAAGCAGCAGCCTACAACATCACGGTTACAGCTACCGACTCAGGGAGCCCTCCTCTGTCCTCCCAGAAGGTGATCTATGTGGAGATCTCTGACATCAATGACAATCCTCCATGCTTTGAGGAACCCGTGTACTCAGTTTACATCCCTGAGAACAACCCCCTTGGAGTCTTGCTGTGCACTGTCAAGGCCATTGACCCAGACGTTGCCGAAAATGCCTATGTGTCCTATTCTCTACTAGATGGGGAGATTGAAGGGCTACCTGTTGCCTCCTATGTCTCCATTAAATCTGATAGCGGCAACATGTATGCTGTCAGGTCCTTTGACTACGAGACACTAAGGGAGTTCCAGGTGGTTGTCCAGGCTCAGGATGCCGGGATCCCACCATTGAGCAGCACTGTCACTGTCCACATCTACGTGGTGGATGAGAATGACCATGCTCCACAGATTCTGTATCCTACCTCAACCAACACTTCAGCAGCCCTGGAAATGATCCCGCGTTCAGCATATGCTGGATATTTGGTAACCAAAATTATAGCCATTGATGGGGACTCAGGACAAAATGCCTGGTTGTTCTTCCACCTGGTCCAAACCTCAGATCCAGGTTTGTTCAGGGTAGAGCTCCATACTGGGGAGATTAGGACTACTCGCAAACTGGGGGAGGACAGCACACCTACTTTCAACCTGACGGTGGAGGTGAGAGACAATGGAGAGCCACCGATGTCCTCGTCAGTAGCCATCACTGTTGCCGTGGTGGACAAAGTTTCCAAAATCATCCCTGATACAAGAAGGCACTTGAAAAGTTCAAGCAATTACTCAGAGATCACTCTTTATCTCATTATCGCTTTGAGCGCCATCTCCTTCGTTTTCCTTTTCACAATCATTGGGCTTACTGTTATCAAGTGCTACAGATACAGTCTGTATGGGGACTCCTGCTGTGCAGGGTTCTGTGGGGTCAGAGAACGGTGCCCTGCTGAATTGTACAAGCAGGCCAACAACAACATTGATGCTAGGTTGCCCCATGGTTTAAAAGTACAGCCCCATTTCATTGAAGTGAGGGGCAATGGGTCTCTCACTAAGACCTACTGCTATAAGGCATGCCTAACTGCAGGATCAGGAAGTGACACTTTTATGTTTTACAATACCTGTGGCCCAGCAGGAACTACTGGTCCCTCTGCAGTGATGACTGAGAGGCATCTGACAGGGCAGAGTGGGCAGAGTGCACAAAACCTGATCATACTTAAAAATGACTCCATTACTCCTAATGAGGTGAGGCTACGTTGATAAATGGTCGGCACAGTTCTCTGAACAAACCTGTACTTAAGCAGATGTTCCTTAATCTGGAAAACCCAGATTAAGCGTATTACCTTTTAGGCTCAATGACAGGCAGCTACAAAATTTGGTTCTAATGAATCTAATCTGTGCAATGCATTTTGTTTGTAGGTAAATACTGGGACTTTCAGGGTCCATTTGGTAAGTTCAGTGTATGCATCTGTTGTTTGAGATTCATTTCATTTTGCAGGGTATGCTGTTATAGAGTCCTTCCCTTTTCTCTTACAAATCTAAAATTGTCTGCTGCCACAGAGTGCTAGGGATTGGCCTGTGTGCTCTTAAAATTTTAATCTTAAAACTAATATTACAGGAAAAAAAATTTAAAGAAATGATTAGCCTGGGAATCAATACATTACTTTATGGCAGTTATAGATGTTTGCTACTTCATTGATTTTATACCTAGGCAAAGTGGTTGAATTTAGATCATTGCAATAATATGCTTTGCTTACTAATGTGGGCATCTTTTAGTTGTCTGAAAACTGCAATCCCTCCTTTGATAACGTTTGTTCTACCTAATGGTATAATTCATGCTTTCTGGACAGTGACAATCTGGTGACATCTTTGTAGAGAATTACACAAAGTTGTCATTGTTATGTTACAGTGTGACAACTTCTAACCTGCTGTGTTGCTATTGAAAATTGTTTAATGCCTATGGTTTGACCAGTAGTATATTAACCTTTTCAGTATTTTCCCACAGTGAAGAATTAATGGTTGCTTTATGTTAGCATACAGGCAGTCTGCTGTTAGTGTGTGGTCTGCATGCTCTGTACAGTTTATACACATATTGGAACTAACCCGAGAAGCACTCACAGGAGAGACTAATTCTGGTTCACAAAAGGAAAGTTTTGCAATATTGCGTATTGTTTGTACCCTACAATTGTGGCAAACATAAGATCAGTTTGTGCATTAATATGTGCTGTGCCTCCAGATGTGGGAAAGCTAGGGGAGTAACTGTGGCAGGACAGAAAGGAACCTGACTTGTGTATTCCTGCACATAAATATAATTTATTGCTTTACTTCTTTATAGTTATTCATATATGAAGATGTTAGCATCTTTTGCAACTGTTGTTTAGTTACACAAAGGTGCTCAAATCTTAAGGACTAGCAAGTCTTCCATAAAATGCTTTTAGAGAGTAATGTTCACTTATTCAAAATGAATCCATTTAAAATTAATGTAGTGTTTTTCTGTAAGTCACAGTGGCAGGGTATGGGGGAGGTATTTTTTCTTTTTCTACAGTTTTTGTGCCTTAAAATCTTTCTAAGTATAATAAAATGCCTGGGATCTGTTTGATATAGGAGGGAACATGAGACATACTCTATAAACATGTATGCTGAAAAATAAAAGAGTGAAATATACACCTTAAATCTGTTTTTCTGAGGAAAAAAAGAGGAGCAATAATTGCAAATGGCTTCATTTTGGATGCAAGACCAGTAGGAAATTAGTTTAACAGTCAGATTTCTATCTCATTTTAGGGGTCACTCCATTGAATGTAATGAATTAGCAAGTTTTGAACACCAGTACAGATCAGGCAGTGGCAGCAAAGCCAGCCCAAACTTGGAGTACAAAAGTAGAGAAATGTATAGAACAAACTAATGAAATCCTGCCTGTGTGGAGTTATGATCCAAAAGAGGAATCAATTATTCAAATAGTTCTGTATGATATAAAAAGAGGTGAAATTCTGACAAGTTCTACTCATCACAAATTCTTTTCTTAGGTCTCTGCTTCTTAAACTGTCCTGTGGTAGTACATACTATGAAGATGTATCTATGCCAGGGGTACATGAGAAATGGGTGAATGTAATGGCAGTCACTAATTACTAGTTCCTAGCTAATTACATACTATAAAATCCTGTTTTTCCTTTGTTTCAAGCTCAGCATATGCACTGAAAATGCCATCCATTGCTTAGCAACACTGAATTCTATTTTTTAAGGATAATGATCTTTGTATTACTAGATCCTCAGAGAATTGTGTTTCTCTTTTTAGTGAAAGTGAACTTTTAATCAGTCTTTAAAAGGCCATGCCTTCACCTGTAAAGCGTAGCAATGGGCATTGTTGTCCTTGCCTTGATTTAGAAAGTTAATCTCTGATGTGTATGTTACTTTTGCATAATGTGAACAGGTTTGGGTTTTTTGGGTTTTGGTTTGGGTTTCTTTTATACAGTTTTTGGAAATTGATCTTGTATTAGTTGTTCAGTGACAAAGATGGGACCAGGTGAATGGGCTTTCTATGCCTGCGTAACGTACATAGGGTTTCATAGAGGCTAATATTTTGCAAATGTTTGTACAGTGAGAGGAAGAATATTTCAAAGTTATTTGGGATTAATCTCAGCAACACTTGGTGCAATAAGGTCTTAGTCTTTTTCATATTTACTAATAAGTTGAAAGATGCTAATAATTACTTTACACTAAGTTCTGACTGAGTTCATCGGGTCATTAGAAGGATGCAGCAGAAGGGAAAACCCAGTGTATTAAGGTTAGGGAGGGAATTCTTTGTATCTGTTGAGGCGCTGATGCCTGTGTGACTATTCTGACTTGTACTGCTAGTGTTGTGATGGTGGAATGGGAGCTTGTTTCTGCAAAATAGCCTGTGCTTCTGCATTCACCCTGCTTGCCTGCATGATCCTTTATAGGTTTATAAGAATATCTCAAACCAATGGTGTTTTCTGAAAGAAGAAATGTACTAACACAGCTGCACTGAAAACCTTAAAAACACTTATTGCTGGCTGGAGTCTGGTGATAAGGATCAGAATGAGAGGTTAATGGATATCACTCTCTCATCAGCTAAATAACTACTGCAGGGTGACAAGGTAGGCAGTGTAGGCAAAATATAGAGACAGCAAAATACTGTGGCTTCATCGCTGGCACTGTGTAAGGTTATGGACAGCCTGGATTCCTGCCTTTCAAAATAAGGGTGCATGCAGATGTGAAGGGAGTGCATGAATATGTGTTTTTTTATTTTTTTTTTTACTGGGCACTGCTACAGTGATGATCTGTCATTTTCAGGAAAGGTTTCAGTGCTTTAGCCTGGAGTCCCTTTCCTCATATGCCTGTGAAGATTCTGAGGGGTGTCTGAGTAGTTAGTACTTGTTTGTCTTTTCATCTCTCCTGTCTTGTTCTTAATGTTCTGTGTGATTAAGCTCATTCATTATGTCTTGCATCTCATGACAACCTTTTCCCTTCAATGCGGGGAATAACAATCAAACCAACATATGTTTTAATTGAAGTTTTCTGCCCCAGAGGCAGCATGGCACATTCCTAATGATGAGTGGGCAGTCTGGATACTTGATAGATTTGTACTCTTTTTTGATTTCCTTGTACCCTTTTTTGTGTGGTGACATATGTGGCTGACAAAATATGATGTTTCATGTGATGTTCGTAAATAAATTTGCATGGCAGCCTATGCACACTTTTCAGAAAGAACAAAAGCTGCACATTAGTGATGGTAAGACCCAGGGGTTCATTGGAGTTTTACGTCTGTTTGCTCTGCTGCTGGCTCTTCCTCTGTATTTTGCACTTCAAAACCAGCTTGCTAAACACGTGGAAAAAACCAAACACTTAAGTTGAACACATCTTTATACTGCTTTAAATACAAGCATGTTTTGAAGTGTCTAAATCTAGCAAACTCTCAGCATTGTCTGGAGCTGTCTTTCCAAGAAATTTCTCATAGAGGCTTTAAAGGTATTAATGGTGGAATATCTTACAGTTTCAGTTCAAGAACTTAAGCCTGTAGGAAATTCTCAAGCCCCACTGACATTGTAAAGGTTAACTATAAATGTTTGTTCTTTTGTTTAGTGGCAGCATTGAACCTGTGCTGCTGAGCAGGGACAGTGCTCTGTGCTTCAGGGCAGTCAGACTCTTAGCTTGATGCTTACTGCTGTGCCAGCAGAAATTTGCATCCAGTATTAAGCAGAGGAGTTTTCCTTCTCTTGGAACTCATTAAATGTATTTTACAGATGCACTTGCCTGTTCCCTTCACCTTAGTTTACTCAGTTAGGAATTAAAATGAACGCTGCCAGGAAGAAAATCTTGGGGCTTCTGAATTACACACTTTTCCAGTTTCCATTTTGATTTCTTGTGTGATAAACACATGTTCAGTTTATAAACAGTTTGTTCTCCACATCAAATTAATTCTCAGCATTTGCAGAAGGAAATCAGGAATAGAAGCTTCTATTTCCCCACATCTGTCAGCATTGTCTCATTGGAAAATAAGCAGAGCTGTATGCAGTCAGGAGTTCTAAAAGGCATTTTATTATTGATTCAAAGTGGATATATTTGATAAATATACCTTATGTCATTCTGTCATGCATTTCTGTGGATATAGGAATGGAGTGAGGTGTAGAGTGGGATGTTTTTAGCAGTCTCATCATCTGGTAAATGTTTGTAAATGTTTGATTCACACTTCTCTACCTCAAGCACACCATATTCTAACACCCGCTGAAGTGAATGGTAGCCTTTGCATTGATTTTCATGAATACAGGATCAGGACAACATGAAAAAATTTTAGAAATTCCTTTATCCCATGGACAAATCCTTACTGTGTTAAAGTATTAGCTAAAAAAGAGAACTGAGGAAAATGTTTGTAACAATGTATTTTCAACTAAATTTATTCTCCATGAATCAATGAAATGATTCTTAAATTAACCCATGCTGTGTAATTTGAAAATAACTGTGTGAAATTTTGCATGAGCTTTTTTTGCTACTAAGATGGCTCTATTTTATATTATACATTCACTTTGTTTATCAGACTTTCAAATAGGGTTTGTTGTTTATGACTAGTCACGCTAATGCTTGTGGTTATGTGGTTGGCAGAATGTGACACTGGTGCCTGAAAGAACCAGCAGGAGCAAACTGTTGGCATGAGGTGTTCACCTAGTGCAGTGACAACCACTTCTATAGACACCTGGACAGATTTTGACTCATCTCACAACTATGATAGTGTGTGCTGTTAATAAGTCAGAAAAAGCAGGTGATGGGAGAAACAGGGAATTGTTGCTTACTTCTGTGCTGGATCGTATGATTTCTCTCACCTCCACTGATGAGAGATAAGGACAGGACCACTGGACTTGATACATGGCCTCCAAAAATCTCTGAGGGAAATGGCAGGCTAAGATTACCTTAAAGTTAGTAGAATGGGCTTGCATGTGATAAAAAGGGTCTTATAATGAGTTGGGAGCTGGGAAGGTAAAACGAACAATATTATCTTCATCAGCATTGTGTGACATAGTGAGAGTACGGAAATACACAACTGGGAAGCAACTGGACCACTTCAGAGTCTGTATTCCTCTTTGTGCTTCCTCTCTGTACTCATGCTTCCTGGCCAGCTGTACCTTGTCCTGGTGGTGTTGATTTATGACACTGCTATACTTCTCACAGCAAAGCCTGGGACAGGGCTTTGCAGAGGATCCCATTGACAGCTGCTCTGCAGGCTCCTGTCCCCTGGGACTGTGCTGAAGACACTGCTCGACTTTGAGATGGGCCATATTGAGTCACAACACAGTGACTGTGTGCTGTGTGACAGCACATGTCAATGCAGCAGGTTTCAGTAGGTGGTCTGATAAAGTTGGACTGTTCATAGTTGACCCAAGCATGCAGACTGTGAATGCCTGATGGATCTATAAGAAGCAACACTGCTGCATCTGAACTGGGGAAAGATATTACTGAGCAGGTTTGCTTCTTCTACTATGCTCACTTCTATTATTGGTCATTCTTTTTTGCTTTTCTTGCTCCTAATTTCCCAATCTCATTTAAAGGTGTATTGAAACAATTTTCTCCTAAGAGATCTTAAAGAGGATCTTAAAAAATTACAGCTTGTAGCAGAACAAAAGGAGAAGCCAGTTACACTGACAAAATAGGAATTTCACCAGTTTTGTCAGTTGCAGGACATTGGCCTGTGATAATACAAGTGTGGGACAAACTTGCGTCTCTTACTGAGGTCTGAAAGTTCCCAGTCAAGCAGTGCACACACGGTAAAACTGGGTAATAATAGGTAATAACAAAGGCAGACTGCTGCCCAGCTGCCTCCTCCTCCTCTTCTTCCCGTGAAGACTTCCAAAAGTAGAGAAGTCCCAGACATTGATTTTTTCACACTTAAAACAAAAACAAAACAGCCCTTGAAAGTGTCTGAAAGTGAACTGTGGCAATAAATCTTTCCATATCCAGAGTGTATTTTTCTGATCCTGTCCCCTTCTTCCTTCTTCTGCTCTTCTGGGAGCAGTAGTACAGCTCCGCCTAAAAAGTAATAGCGAATAGAGAACTGTTTGGGAGTAGCCACAAGACGCCACAGCCTCTGGATAGTAAACTTTGAAAATACCATAATCTCCTAATTGCTGCTGTTTGTTATATTGACATGGTGAATGTTGGTCCATGCATGTGGAGTGAATGAATGATGAATTTCTAACTGATGAGTTTCCCCTGCCATCATCACCCATTTATGACCTGGTGCCTGAAAGTTCCCACTGCAACAAAATATAGGGTTTTTTTTCTCCTAGACAAGAGCTGGAAAGCTCTCAGCCGAAAATGAAAGATCTATATATAGAGAGGAAGTGGCCTTTTCCTCTTTTTCGTGCTCCTACCCAACTCATGTCAGACTTTTCCAGCTCTTTGATGTAATCTCACTGCATCTGTATTTTGCCTGGGACTGTGATAAGATTACTTCTCCTCACACTGCCTGTAAACCTGTACAAATTAGTAACCTGTGCCTCTCCCGTTGCAAAAAGAACAAAAGGGCTTTCCCCCACCCCCAGTCTGGCAGTTCCCCTGCTATAAGAAAATGCCCAGCAGAGGAAAAGCCAAATCTTCTGGTGTCAGCATCTTTCATGCATCAAGAAAGGCAAACTCAGGAGAGGGTCTGATCAGGGTGTGTTATTTTCTGTCCTCTTTCATTGTCTGTTATGATGTGGTTGACTTTAGAGTTGCTTTGACATCCCTTGGACTATGGCCAAAATGGAATGAATCAGAAAATACTGAAACCATGCATAATGGGCTCCTTGTCAAGCCACTTTCTGCTGAATTCAGTAGAACCTGAGCATGCCAGAGAACCGGGAGCTAAATGGGAAGGAAATTGCTGGTGCAGATGTTTAATGTGTGGTTGCAAATAGCAGCCTCTTCCCTTTTGTGTAACTCAGACTGTAAAGAATACTAGCATGTGCATCATCCAAGAGCATCTCACTCTTGAGTGATGCTGGACCTGAGAAATATGGTGATAGAGTGATAGTGTAGGTTGTAATTGCTCCATTTTAATTTGAATAAAACCCATCAATCCAGGGAAAAGCATACCCCACATCTCACGAGGAAAGACAGAGCTGGCTTTAAATAATTCAGAACATTCAGTGCTTTATTTTTCTCTTTCAAGTAATGGGACAAAATTCATTTCTGATCTGCCTCCAATAGCTTGAAGAGAATTAAACCATTGCTGTCATATATTATTTGTCTGTTTGGCACTGTGCAAGACACACCAGGAATGAGTGTAGTCCATTATGTTTCTGGACATAAGTTCTCTCTTTGAATTCAAGTGCCTGAAGTTAAGCACTGGCTGCAATATCATCACCTACAGAATACTGTTGAGAAACCTGAGCAATAACCTTGTTATGTGCTTAGGGCTTAATGTTAACCAACCTGAGCTTGCATTCATTGGCTGTAGTTGAAAAGTATTGTGATCATCCCCTGACAATGCAAAAGAGATTTTCTTGAGCAATTTTTTATCAGCGGAGGATTTCTTAATTTTCTTAATTCCCTATTTAGCAAGCCATTCTGCAGCAGATCAGCATATGCTGAGATTTCTTAGTCAAAGGGTATCGCTGTCTATTTTTCCCTTCCATCGTTTATCCCTCTCATGAATATGGAGAATGTAGTAGGTCTTGATATTTTGAAAGAACGTGTCTGCCTTTGATGAAAGGCTTGCTGCAGTCTGCAAATCTGATACAATCTAGTGCAGTCCTCTGTAGTACACTAAATGCCAGTAGAAACCTCATAGCAAACAGACTAGCCAGCATGTCCCCTTCACAGGGGGCTGTATTTTGTATGTTGTCAAGGAGATGCTATTCTGTGCAGGAGCTCAAGTTTCCTTGGCTTATCAGGTAAACAAACAATGTGTATTATGGATTTATGATGGGTTTTTTTCCTGTGCCCCGAATCTTGATAAATGTATGAAATAACTGTCTACCAGTTTCCAGCATTAAATGTCATTCCACAGAGATCATCTCTAGCCGAAGGCCTTGGCATGCAAACACGTTTCTTTGTTACAAAGACAATATCTGTGTGTCCATTTGACAATTCTTTAGATTTGTTGAAAGATTTGGCAGTTCTGAATGTTCATAAAAATTGAGTAGCTCCATATAGACTCTTCTGACAAAATTAGCCAGATGCTTATGCTTTTCAGCGTGTTTAACATACATTAACAATGTTATCCTGGGCTTTTGTTTCTACAGCCAAAACATCCCAATCCTGACTGGCGCTACTCTGCATCCCTAAGGGCAGGAATGCAAAGGTAGGTATGGTGTTTGCCCACATGAGGGGGAATTCTGTCTCTGTCCTCTGTGAAAGGACAAAGCTGTCTGGCTCCTCTGATGCCCTAGACTGATGATATCTGTATGCTGAGATGGAAAGCACCTGAGTTCTGCTGCTGTTGCTTCCAATCTCCAAGTGTTACAGATTCAGCCTGATTGCATCTTATGCTATGATTATACTACCATAGATCTGTGGTTTTTTTGTGTTTGCCTCCTGCCTTTTTATACATTGACTGTCAAGGCATAATTGCTCCAATTATTGAATTATTTAACTGTAATTATACACTTTTTGTTTACTTTAAAGCTCCCTGTAATCATCTATGCTGATAATGTTTCCATAGACTGCAGCATTGATGTTTTTCATCTTGTTCTCTCTCATTGCCATAAAAAGTATGCTGCTCCTGCAGTTGGTTTATTAAAAATGTGGTGCAATCAAGATGATTAACATAGTTTAAAGGACATTTTGAAGACATGAGATGGATTTTCAAAGAAGGAAAAGCGAGGCTGTGTCCAAATCTCTTTAGACATCTTTGAAAGTCCTCTGCCTAACATCACAAGCAGCCTCTGCTATAATTTCCTACTCAGTACATCTGGAAAAAAAGAATTATAATAAAGTTGGTTTTGTAGAGCCTAAATAAAATAGTATCTTTCCTCTCCCTTCCTGAGCAGATTAGAAAGCTGGTTATATATTCAGGTGTAATCTGACATGATTAATAAGACTACCTTACAGGTTTTGGTGCAATTATAAGGCTGCAGTAGTTCCTAGTGGCACTACAAAGTGCAGGATGGTATACTTTTCCCAGAATTGTTGGTGCAGTGGGACTATAGTCAACACCTTTTATCCATTATCCAAGGGCTGAAGAGTCTTCATAAGGCTGAAGTCCAAAACTCAGATTCAGACTGTCCATCCCTGAGACTGTGCTTCATGTGGGTGAGGGCACAGTGTACCTCTCCAGCTGAATTTGGGCTGCTCTGTAAAAAGGAACCTAAACCTCAGGGACCAGAAGGAAAGGAAGAAACAGCAAACTTGATTCTGTGGCCTGTTGGGCAAACTGGTTTCTTTCTTTTATGTTCCTGCTGTAATTTTTTTTTTTTTTTTTGATCCCTGACTGCTTACTTCAAGATGAATAAACAGTCTGGGGAGTGGGATCCTGAAGCAGGAATGCTCCTGTCTACTTGAGCGTCTTATCTGCCAGTCCTCAGGGTCAGGTGTGCTCTTGTGTATTCCCAATGTGATCCTGTGGATCCACATTTGTTTCTATACAGAGTTCAAGATCTAGCCTGAAGTTACTTGAAAAAGTAATGAAAAGTCAGAGCTCATTTAAACCAATTCATCCCACAAGCAGGGGAGCTAATGAAGGCTTTCTGTGAAATTGTACTTGTTCCTCTGTTCTCTCACACTGGCAGCCCCAGTCCTTACCTGAAATCTCAGGTTTTGAGCCTGTGTGACCTGCCCAGCTGATGATTTTCATAAAATACTAATTTTTAATAAAACTTGTAGAAATTTGGTATCCATAGGACCCTTGATATCTGTCACATTTGGTTGAAACTGCCCATTAAGTTCAGCTGGGGTTGTGGAAGGGAGCTGAGAGCAGGGACACAGTCACAGAATCCTGTTTCTTAAGGAATTGCACACAAATATGTGCTTAGTTTTGCATTAACAAGTAGCAGATTTTTTCTTTTCCTTCCATTTGAGTTGCTGGCTAATAGCAAAATTGGTGCTTTCAAGGCCAAGTGCTCACAATGTGACACTGTAAAATTTGCTGTGTTAGTTTCTGCATTTAAGAAAATGTATTTCTCTTTCTGAATTGTTCATGAGAAGCATGCAGTAACCCAGGCAAGTGGGATCTGTTAAAGTAGCATAATGACAGAAGCTCAGAACTAACTCCACCAACTTTTTATCATTTGCTTTAATGCTAATACATCATAACAGCAAAGAAGGTGTGTAACTTCCTTGTTAGCGACTTCCAGTCAATGAAAGCAAAGTGTCCTGCAGGTATGTTTGTTTTATAAATTATGCCACAATGGTGTTTTAGTAAATAATCAAAGATAACTTTTGCAAGTCAAAATAGCTAGTTCTCCAATGCTCCAGCAGAATTTGTTAGCATCATGCATTACTATAGTAATAGTTGCAGAGCAACAAACAGTTATGACCTTTGAAGAGCAACAAGAAAGGGAAATGTTGGAAAGCCCAGGCCAGAGGGGAACTGTATAATCTAACT
>VZTL01017390.1:0-12876 GCA_013400535.1 Scopus umbretta
AGTGACAGGACACAAGGGAATGATGTAAAGCTGTGTCAGGGGAAGTTCAGATTGGATATTAGGAAACAGTTCTTTACTGAGAGGGCGGTCAAGCACTCTAACAAGCTCCACAGCGGAGTGGTCATGGCCCCAAGCCTGTTGGCATTCAAGAAGTGTTTGGACAACACATGGTTTAACTTTTAGATTACCCTGTGTGGAGGCAGGAGTTGGACTTGATGATCCTCATGGGTCCCTTGCACATCAGGATATTCTGTGATTTAATGATTCTAGGAACTCTCCCACTCTTGAAAGAAAAGAAAGATCCATGTAAATGCCAAATAGCTGTGTTCCCACCACTCTAAATGAAAGTACCTCTGCTGTTTTCCACCATTCCTCCATGTGCATAAGCAAGTCTGCTCATGTCAGTAAAGACAGTACCACAGCGAACATACCAAAAAGAATATAATTCTGATACTTCCTACATTTTCAGTGATTCAAGTGAAAACTTATTCCTGTTTAATGAATCACTTTTTTCTATACTGTTTTTTTCTGAGAATTGTTTAGTATAATAGACATTAGCATTTTAAATATTCATATATTTGGGAAAAAAAATTATGATTAATTATCTGCTAGCACCACTTTTCATTCTCTGCAAGGAAGTTTATTCTGAACTTCAAAATGCTTTCCCAGCAAACAGCTGTCACAATTATGATGGATGCCTTTGCCTAACACATAAAATGAGGTTTATGAATCAAATGCCCACTCTGAAGCTATGACATTAGCCCAGAAGTATTATTGTTCTTTGATCGCCTTGCTTGTTGCAGTCTCAAAATAGAAAGGAAAGGAAATAATTTATATGGCAATAATTTGCAGCCACTAAAAGATGTAGAGTAGGCACTCAAAAAGGATTGACAAATGACTATAAATTATTTCTATCTGTTTGAGAAGGAGTCCTTACAGAAGCAACATATTATGTTTCTAACTGATCCTGCAGAGCAGGTGGGCATCTTCTTGCCATCTGCTGTATCTTGAAGTCAAAAGCCCTTCAGGAAGTCACTAGTGCAACAGTAGGTTAACGAAAAATTATGGACATTAATCAAGAACTACCTGAGAAGAAATGAATTATTTTTTACAGGTTTTTGGTGTGCAATCCGTTCTGTGGCTTCAGAGTACCAGGCCTTACCTCAGAACAGCTTCAGCATTTTTCCAGAGAGCTTTTAGTTGTGTAACATTTTTTTCTGTTTGCTTTGCAAAATAGGTATCTAGCGGTTATGTCTTCATTCCAACACATGCTTAACGTTCAGGCCAAGGGAAAAGACGAAAGAGCACATTAGAAGGTGCTTCCTCTTTTGTACTAGAATTGACTGAAAAAGGGCAGGAAGGATGAGTTTCAGCTTAATTGCTGAAACTGCCGGAAGCTTTTTTAACTGTTCTTTCATGTAGCAAGCAGACTTCCGAATACACCTGTCTTGGGTAAAACAGAAACCAAGTTGCATGGTTTTTCAAGAGTGGACCTGGTCTCTTTTTCATGAGGCATGTGCTCCTTCTGTTCCTTCCTTGAACCACTGCAGGGTGATTCACAAACGAGGGAAAGGGACACACAAAATATACTAGCGATGTTAGGCTTGTCCTCTCCTGCTTCACTGCTCCTGCAAAGACTTAAGGCATGGTACTGCCTCAGATAGCTGTGTTCCCAGATCCCTCTTGCCTCCTAATTTCCTCCTGAAGTGCATCTGATTTCCAGCACTCAGTGAAATGTGCTGATTATGTATCAGGATCATTACTCTCGTATGCCAGATGGGTGGTTTACAGCTGCCTGCAGTAGCTGGCATGGTAACAGACTCCTGACATGAATTGCCTTTAATAAAAAATAGGGAATTCGAGACAGAAACTTATAAAATTTTCAGTAATGCCCAGGAGACAAAATATCTTGGTTCTGACCAGAACTTTGTAAGCTAGAGCATACAGAAAGCTAGTATGGCAGCCTTGGAAAGAAAGGATTAGAACAATGCTATTTTAATCCCACATGTCATGGCACAAGCAGTTTAATAACCTTCATTTGCATTGTCTGTGAAATGGGGATAAATAATACTTATCTTATGAAGCCACTGAGGTATATAAAAGTACCTCTACTGAAAATCCTTTATAAAACATCATACTTTACTAGCATTTGCCTATTAGCATGAAATTGGTTCTCAAACTGTTCTTGGCTTTTGCATGAATTTGATTTCGAGCCAGAGAAACCTATATATTTTTTCTTCTGTTTAATTTGTCTTTGCCTATTTACTTTAAGGCTTGCTTTTCTGGATGAAGTTTTAGCCAGAAGCTCCATGAAAATTTATGTTTTTTATTTGCTGTCTGTGATACAGCTAGCTGTGCAAACTGAATGTTATGTCATTGGGCACTTTGCCACTCAGCATGGATGGATGCTGCATATTTGGTTTCTCTTATTTAGTGTGGGTGTTCTCTTTGTCCTTATGACACTTGTGTTAAAGCATAAATATCATGGATAAAAATATAGAATTTCAAACAAATTCAGAGCCAACATTTGGTTTTAGTTCTATGTAAAGTAGCAAGTGCTTTTATCTATCATAACTCTAGTTACCCTTTCATCAAGCTTCACGCACATGATATATTAAGGAAATAAGTTTAAGTTCCCCAGGCTGACCTGACTCTCTTGAGAAGGGCACAGGAACAAGATATTTTAAATATTGGGCTTATGCATAGGTCTGCCTTACTTCAAGTTTAACTTAGACTATCAAAAGAAAATGCTACCCAGGGCAAGACTCAGAGCAGCCAGAGCTGGAAAAGCACTTACATGAATACACCCTTTTATAATATCTTGGTGTGCTCCTGGCATGTATTTGTGATGGGAACTAGAAGAATGTAGAAGAGACTCATTTATGTATTCTGCCTACCATTACACTCCATGGATGTTGCCAACTGATATAATAGACTTCCAAACCCATCTATTTCACTGAAATTCATTAAATTGAGTCCAGAACTGATGTTTGAAAATCTTGCTCAGCCCTTCTTTACAATGTTAATTTTTTGCCTTTTCACTATCACTATGGCAGTTTTTATACATCATGCTACTGTATTTGTTGAAACAGCAGGCGTGCTTAGAAAAAGATTTTGAAATTAGCATTTAAAGACTGTCAAAGTAAGCAAAAAACACTTCAGAGTTATACAGTTATAAGCAAGGACAGAATTGTCCTTATCCAATTAATATTGAAACTCTTAGCAGATTATGCATCTACTGCAACATACGGAGTTTATGAAGCAGAGCCTTTGTGATGCTAAAAAAGATACAGATGTCAAAAATATGTATTAAATGTACTATAAATGCATAGCACTCAAATTCAAGTGTATATGAAACAATGAGCTTACAGATTTAATTAAAATGATAAATTCTAAGTATGCAGCCCTGCAAACAACTTAGGCATTGAATTTGCCTTTAAATTTCATGTAACAACCCATTTGCTGGATAGGGGCCTAAAAATATCTGCACTGAGTTCTAAAGATAGGAAGAATTTATTTTTAGGTTTTAATTTGAAAAAACAATCCTGAAATCAGTGGGTTTTTTTCATTTCTAATTTAAATTTTAAGAAGTGATTAGATTCTAAATGTTATCTTAGCCTTTTTCTTTTGTTGCTCGTCATCATGGAGGTACACTAGAACTAACCCAAGCCAAGGACAAGCTCAAACAACTTTATTTCACAAAAGAGCCAAAACAACACAACAGAAACCAATGAGAAACAGGGGTAAACCAAAATCAGTCAACAACCAATAAGAAACAGGGGTAAACCAAAATCAGTCAACACTCCAATAACCTTGAACACGTACCAGGTTTGAGGTGTAAGTTGGGGTGTTGTTACTACACGTCAATACACAGAAAAATGAGGATCCAAAGTATGCACACACATTCACTCACAAGGGGGGAACTCACTCTCTCTCTCGTGGCTACCCCGAAGATATAATGGCTCACGCAGAAGTGGGAGCCAGGGCTCACTCAAGGATATATCCAGAATATATATAAATATGTATATCCTGAATGAGGTGAGGGCACTCAACCCTGGGGAGTTGCCTCAGGTGATGTCCCAACCCAAGGGGAGAGGTTTCGAACACAGACCCGCTGCTCTGAGCAGACCACTCCCGGGGGGTCTCCAGCAGCAC
Source organism: Scopus umbretta (assembly GCA_013400535.1). NCBI lineage: Eukaryota > Metazoa > Chordata > Aves > Pelecaniformes > Scopidae > Scopus > Scopus umbretta. The sequence goes on from VZTL01017390.1 coordinate 4,156, forward strand.
CCCACTTACACCCTCATTGGATCTGAGCTGTGATCATAGTTGGTCATGATCCAGAAGCTTCTCTGAGCCAAGGTGTCTCATTGGCTGTGGACCCTGTCTGTCAACTGAGGGGCCCCCACTTCTCCCCCTCACCCTGTGGAGGGGTGCAAGTGCCTGGGTGCGGGGTGGTCGGCGCTGACCGAGGGGTGCACCAGCCAGCAGGCACCCTAGCGCATAAAAGGCATGAAAATGAGGTGGCAAAAGCTGGTGATCACCATGTTAAAAGCCCCGTTCTTCATTGGGGGTGGGGGCACGGGGCAGTGTACCTGTCACACTCATTACGGGAAGGAAGCAGTGAGGTTAGATGAATCTGATATCACCTGTGATCTTCCAGTTATCTCACAAAAGTATGCCAAAGCATCTTAGAGATGATTTATGCTCACTGCTGCCCCTAGGCATGAGAAAGGATTAGCAGTCATGCTAGCCTGCATAGTGGTNTAGAAAAATGGAGAACAGACAACAGGTGAGATAAGCATCGTATTTCTTCTAGTGTGGCAAAGAGAGCTGTCTGTTGCTAGACAACACATTTCAGCTCAAGACAAGAGAAGTAAGCTGCCCAGCCACAGCATCAGAACTCCAAAGTGTTTGGTGGAGCTGACTGAGAAGGCTGTAAACCTGCCACTACAAATCACCATTTAGAGGAATTATAAGTTAGAAGGGGGAAAAAAACACAACACAACCTTCTTTTACCCAGGATTCTGTGCCATTCAGAAAAACAAAACAAAACAACCAACCAACCAAAAAACCCAAAAAACAAACAACAAAAAACCCCCACAGATGTTTCAACAAGGCTTACACCACACCTTTGACCACAATTAGGAGAACAAGAGATATAAACATAGATTAACCTGCCTGCATGCCCCATACTCATCTCATCCTTCCTTGAGATTGAATACCCAAGCACAAGCATGTGTTCAATGAAAATGTACCTATTCACCTTCTTTGAAAATCCCTGTCTTCCCCAGCTGGCTGGCTACCTGATTATTCATCATCAGATAAGCTTTTGAAACTGTTGCCCTTAAACTTTGTGAAATAATTCCATATTTTGGACAGAGGATGTTACTGTCAAAGTGCTTACTACTATTAATACCTGCATAGGATTTGAACTAAGGTCGTTTGGGTTTTTTTGAATGAGATGTTGGCAAAGGTTGCTGGTCCTTTGCATTTTCTAACTTCTGACTAACTTTTTGTTAGTACTCTTCTGTACTAAGTCAGTACTCTTCTGAACTGAAAGTATCAAAAGCAAATCTCTGCCTGAAACTGCTGACCCCTGAAAAATGTGGTGGATAATGGAAATCTTAGCATATCCACCCAAGCAGGGATCTGCTACTGGGTATCTCTGTAATAGCCTGTGTTGGGCAAAAGTATCAAACAAATGCTACTGAAGCTCTACTCATTTACACTCAGTAGTTTTCCTGCTTTGTTAGTTCCCAATCCCTCCATGACCTGAGTGATTTTTCTGTTTCAAACATTAGATATCCATATATGTGCTATTGGTTTTTGTAAATGCCAGGAAGCAGAAACATGAGCACAGTCCTCTTTTATTTGCAGATTTACCTCAAGAAAACCCCTGTGATTTGTGCTGCAGAGCCTGGGACTGCTGTGATTTATCCTTGTATACAGGTGGCTTTTACAGTAGCTGTAGGTGATATAGTATGTATATAAAGGGGGAAAAAAATCCTATGGATAAGGAGACTATTTGTACTCCTGAAGGACACAGTTGGATGCCAGACTTTCATTTGTCTAATCTTCTTACATAGCCCATTCCCTGCAACTCCTCTGTTTCTGCTTCCTTTATGTGATGTGACAGCCATGATGGGTTTGGAGCAGTAAATACATGCTATCAATGCTTAAGGATTTTTTTTTTTGTTATCGTCATATTTATCAGTCTAAATGTGATGACGGATATATTCTTCTTCCTAAGCTGATAACACAGCAGCACGAATGTCACCCCCTCTGCCTCCAGGGATGATCCTTTAGTACAGATTTGGCATTTAAAAAATTTGTTTCATATGGCTCAATGAGTTCAAGTGCATTCTATAATGTGAAGCAGTAGTTTGGATAATAACTGCAGTATATGGGTTACTACAGCAGCAGTTTTCTCTGATATTTTTCACATTGAACTGAAAAGAAAAACAGCTCTTTTTCTCCATTTTCCAGCACTAAGTAAGCTCACTGTAGGAACTAAACTAGGCAGGTCTGTTGGGTGCAGACCATGTGAGAAAGCAGCTTATCTTCCCCCAGGGGAAAAAAAAAGCAAATGTCAGAGAAAGGAGTAATTCCATGAATTTGGAAAGCAGTTCCTGACAAAACTTTCCTAATTCGAAGCAAGAAAAATAGTGATTGTTTCTCCTCTTTTTTTTTTTNTTTTTTTCCTTTTTTTTTTTTTTTTTTTTTTTTTTTTGTATAAAATCACCCACCTAATATTCTAGATTAATATATTGCTGAGGACTGCATTTACATTGCCTTTCACGAAGCTCTACTTCTGGTATTGCAAATTAAAAGTATACCCCTGGAAGATATAGGACAAGTATTACTGGAGGAGTAAAATTCATGCTCAGGGTTATGCAGAAAGTCTTTAGTAGAGCTAGAAATGGAAAGTTAGTCCAGTGCCTTTACCACAAGACAACACTTAGTTCCTTAAGCATATTGGCTAAGTGCACCACATTACAAATTGCTGAATTGGTTACCAAGATAAAACCATTTCAGGAACTGTTTAATTTCTACAGAATTGGAAACTTCACCAGATTTCACACATTTTTGTTAATTCTGCCTTCCAGTGTGGCTCATTTCTGTGGCTTCTCCCAACAAAAAGGTACAAAGCCACTCACACCATTGTCTGAACAAGCCTGCAGTTGTTTGCATTTGCTAGGGCGTTCTGGTGTAGGGATATGACTGCTTGTGAGCCTGGGGCTCTGCCATCTCCTGGGAGTGCTGGGCTGCTGTGGCTGGTTTGAGGGCTGGTGAAGCCTAGCACAGCCTTGCAGCAACACCTGTTCCCAAACCCACAAAACTGGAAAAAGTCATTCTATGTATACCCACCCTTCTCCTTTATCTCCACCTTTGCGTATAGCAGTATATTTTTATTCTGTCTAGTTTAAATAACCGAGGTTCAATTTTGCATTACGTAAACATTGACACTTCTCCTCAGCAGAAGAAAAACTGTAGAGATAAGCCACCAATAAGGTATTAACTTCCATCTAATGACTTTCATTTCAACATAGAAAGCTTTCTCGGTAGAATGTGTACTGGAAAGCAAGGTTCTGTGTAGGGCAGCCAGAACTCAGTATTTTCTGCACTGATCTGCCAGAGGCTGCCAGGAACAGCAAACAAAAAGAGTTGTTTCCAGAGCAGTTGAGCTAGTGAGGGTTGTTTTCAATTATTTGGTTTCAAATATTTATTTCATTCAAACAGGAATGTGACTACAGTGTCTGCCTGCTGCAAAACTATTCTATATACATTATATAATTTTTTATTATTTCTTTGAAAGTTTTTGGCAGAATACTTAAATTTGCAGTCAGTGTTCTGCTGATACATTCATCTGAAACACTCATATCTCTACCTCCTATCTCCTCTGTCTCAACTCTTTAAATTCAATCCTCTGTTTCCTCTGGTACCATGGTTAACTTTTTCTACACTGCTGAGAGCCAGCCAGATGGTGTTTTGGGCTTGCTACTAGAACACAGATCTCATTAAGTCAGGAGTCAGTGGTTTAACGCGTCTTTATCCATGTTACCTCGTGATAAAGACAGCAAAGCCAGATCAAGTATCTTAACCCAGTTAGATGATGCTTTTCAAGACAGCTTTGCAATTTTCTCTCATTCCTTCAGATAATAATGTAATATGTCTGATACATGTATGTGTGTGTATGCGCACATGCACGCGCCCGTTTTTCCTACTGAATGCAGTTTTATATTTTCATTTATTCTGCTGGGGCACAAACTGCTTTATCCAGCTGTCATATTACTTGCTGAGATGGAAAATGCAGCTGAGTGAATGTATAACAGTACCTCTGATTTTTTTGTTTTTCTGAATATTACTATATTAATTATGGACTTTAGGTATCAACACCACCCTTTCTAATTTTTGTCCAGTACATATAAAATAACTGTAAGAGGGTAGGCAATTAATTCAAAACCTTATTATTCTAGTGGCAACTAAACTTTCCTGAAACAACTCTTACTAGCATCTACAAATAAGATTCCTATGTTTCTCAAGTTTGCATGACATTTCTACAACGTGTCTTCTCTCCTCCAGGTTCGGTGCCTGGTCATAACATCCTACACAAAACACAGCAACAGTGAGAGTAGCATGAGAAAACTAGCTTTCAAGGATTCAGATTCTCTTTATCTAGTCACCAGCCTTCTTCAAATTAAATATCCAACCTTGTAAAGCAGTCCAAAATGCATGTATTTTGGATGGATGTTTAAATGTTTCAGAACAGGAGAAGGAAAAACAAATTCTTTGTATCTGGCCACAAATGAAGACTCATATCCAATGTAATAAACAAGCTGAGAGAATCCTGACCCTGCATGGAGTGTCTTAAAGAATTATGAACGAACACAAGGCAGCTTACATGGAGAAATTTATGAAGGCATAAGGCGATGTGATTGCTTTTGATAGCAGTTGTTTTTAATGCATTTTTAAATGAAGCAAAACTGTTTAAAGACAACCTGTGGAACAAACTACTAATCAGCTCAGGAAAAAAAAGTAGACTAATAGAAACTAATTGTGATTATGGGGAAGGAGGCTAGAACAGATAAGCTCAGTTTCTTTAATAGCATGCAGAAACTCTTATAAACTGCTGAGACAGAGGTTAGAGGTACATTTCTACCACAGAAAACAACCATCAATGGAAACACTGTAAGTGCAGTAAGTTAAATAAACAACAGGGGTATGATGAAGGTGCTCGTGGATTCTTGTTTCAAAGAGAAAAACTACAGATCTGTCCTCTGGAGTCATAACACAGAGTATCTGAGTATTATATATTAAACTTTATTATATTAAACATCGACTGTGAGTTTTTTCCTGGTGGTCGATGCCTCACTCCAGTGCAAGAAGCAGCTGTTTTTTTGGGGGAATGCCATCATGTTTCCTCCCCCTACCCAAAAAGAAGTACTTTGCAACACTGGAGATAGGAATGGAAGTAACTTAAAGGAAAGGTGAGTTGATGTAGTGTACAAAAAGTCCATAGTACAGAAACAGCTATAGCTGCACTCTATCCTCCAAGTTCAAGCATTTTCTTATTTTTGGCAAGTCATTCAGACAGACATTATTATGCAGTACCTGAAAAAGTTCTACACTTTCCCCACCAGTCTTGCTCAAACCTGCCGCTGTTTCTTCTGTAGAAGTGTGCTTTGTATTTTGACAGAAACTGATGAGTGTTTTACTACCTTGGGGAAAAGATATCTATATCCTTCCTTTTCAGGGGTCTTTAAGCTTTTACAAGCTCTTTTTAGAGGAAGTAAACACACATACACAAACAGCATTGAAAGAAAAGCTGTGAGCACTGCAGAAACTTTAGAAGCTGGTTTTGTTTTGGTTTCTTTTTTATGTAACTCTGGACTTCTGAAAAAAATGTATTTTACATTAGTTACACATGTTGATAAGAACCCTTTATAGCCAACACCATAATACGAGTGAGGATGTTATTGCAACCTAATGATGCAGCCTTGCCATTTCCTAACAGAGGATGGCTAGCCTTCGTACATTGTAGAGTAATTATATGTCAACTGATGTTCCAGAAGATGCTGCTGCCACACATACAGTTCCTGACACTGACTGATGAGCATTATACAATGCAAATTGGAAACAAGAGACTACATTGTCAAAAACAATCTTGGGAACATTAATTCACATACACATACTTCTTTCTACCTACCATTAGCATTGCTGCAGTAACTAAACCAGAAAGAATTGACTAGCACAAAAATCTACATGAGATTAGTTTACAATAAAGTAATTTTGCTCTTTAACACATAGTGTCATTTTGCTGTGTTCTTTTCAGTAAGTGAAACAATCCTAAGAATCAAAATAGAAGGAAAACATGGCCAGAAAAACCTAGTCTCTGCTATAATAAACCCCAATGATCCTTTGAAATGCTGTTGGTATGTTTCAAGCTACCCTCCTCAGTTACTGTTCAGAGATGAGGAAACTTATGAACTCTTTATTTGGATGCCACACAAATCTCATGGATTTCTGGAAACATAACTGCAGGAGAGGGTGAGCATGGAAGAGTGTCTTTCTGATTTGGAAGTAGGTATTCATTATCAAGACAGACATGTGGGGAATAAAGTGGTATTTCCTTAATTAAACAGAAAAAATGAGGGTAGATTAAAAAGCAGAACTCAGAGAAGATGGAAAGATGAGCTGAAAAACAGATTCAGAAAGCTAAACTTAGAATGGTTTCTTTAATTTAGTTTGAATGTTAGTAAAACTGCATGGGGAATAACATAGCTGTGATTCTATGCAGTAATATGTTATTTTTAGGACACTCAAGCTGTGAATAAAGAAAGAACCCCTGGGGAGGCTTTTCTTTTGTAGACCTGGCCTCCTGCTAAAGTATTTTTACTCAGCTGTGGTGGTATGGGCTTTCTACAGGCCTCTGTGTTAGTTCCACTTACTCTCTCAGAAAATAATTCATTTTAATTATGGATATGGGAATAGACATGGAACTTAGAGCATCTCAAGGAAAGAGAGAGAAAGTAGCTGAAGCCTGAGCAAAATAGTCTTGTAAATGATCAATTAAGAATACTCTAGATCATAAAAAGAAAAAAATCAGTCTTATCTCTGAGCTTGCAGCACTTTAATTTTGATGAAATATCATATACATTGCATCTGTAACTAGCATAATGTCCAGCTGTATCCTCTTTAAATCTTTTTCACAATGGTATTTGTTGGTCTAATTTACACCTAGTTGTGGAATTTTCCATTGACTTCAATTTTGCAAACAAAGCAAGGTTTTCCTGTTATTGAAGTAGAGGGGGTAACTGTAAGATTAATTTATCAGCTTCATCCACAGCTGTAATTTCAATGGATGACTGAATCGGTTATGACAGGACAGGGCTGAATACAAGGCTAGAAAATGAAGATGCTAGAATTGCCTGCCATGAAACTCTACAAGCAAGCAGTAAGTCATGACAGCAACAACAGGCAGGATTGACCCTGGGACTAAGACACTATTGTGAGATTTAAAAGATACAGGAAGTGTGGATACTTCCAGTAGTACTAGAAGATGCATGACCTTAGGATAGCCATTTGGCCTCTCATTACTTTAGTTTTCAGTCTCTTTCTACATGAGATTTCATTTTGCCTCCTCTGTTAAAGTAACAGATTCCTGATTCTTGGAACAGTTAGTGCTTATCGTTTCATGAACTGCAACTGAAAGAAAAAGAAGGCTTAAAGATGCCTCCAGCTTCCATGGGCTACAAAACAGTAAAGCTGTCAAATAACCTTTTTAGCATAGGTCTGCTCACATTCAAAGTCCTCTTCCTCTGCTCTTTTCCAATGGCAAAAGCTTCCTCTGTCCCAGACAGTTAAGATGCATGCAAAACAAAAATGCTCAGCAGTACATGATTGTATATTGGCTAGACAAAAGTGCATTACTAGGGAGGACAGCTACACACGGTGTTTGACCAAGAGGAAGTTTTTCGATGCCAATTTATGAAGCCTGCAGGTAGACTTGTATGAAATGATTTAATAAAGTAACTCCATTTTGAGACAGTCAAATCCAATATTTCCATACTTTGTTGGCCAGCTAACTAGTTTTAGAGTTAATGCTCCATCTACACACAGGGATATAATTTATTCTCTGAATGTATATTTTGCTTGCTATACCTGGCTGCATACACAATTGCAGGTTGTTAGGAGAAACATTCAACCCTGGAATGATTGACACAACCAAATAATTTTTTAAAAGTTTTTCCTTTGGTACAATTTATTCATACACACACAGAGAGATATATACAATGAGATGCAGAGCATCAGAAGTCTTTCCATAGAAAATCTCATCCACCTCATTTTCTACATCCATCACAGCAAATAACCTTTATCCTTCAATATCCTCAATATCCAAACATCATCCCATCCAGGATCTAAACCATGAACAAACCAGCTTGCAGAAATCTCTTGCACTTAAAAGAATGGCACTTAGGATGCTTTATTCTCTTAGGTCATTTATTTTGTAATATGTTGAGATGAGAGGGAAGAGGGAGAGAGAAAGATAGAAGTATGAACATAGTCTTCCTAGAGCATTGCTTTCCCCTCCTGGAAGTGGTGCTGCAAGTCAGAGTCCTCAGGGTATGATCCAGGCGTGCAGTGCCCTGCAGAAGTCAGAGAGTGGCCTTGTCCCTGTTCCCAGTGACTGGGCAGGCTCACCATCCTGGTCATGTCTACACAGGGTACAGGCAACCATCGGGCACCAGTGATACAACATTTTCCTTAGCCTCCTCTTTGGGTGACACAGCTCTGCACTGCAGTCTAGTCACACCAGAGACGCTGCACTACAGCTTTACACATTTATGTGCAGGGAGTGGAGAAAAACAAAACGGCCCAAGCTCCACAACCTTGAGAATAAACTCATGACATGACTGCCAGCTGACACAGTATTCCCCATTACATCCCTATCCTGTAAGCACTCCTACCTATTTCCCATTCCTTTTATCAAAACTTCTCTTCTGTTAC
>VZTL01017392.1:5297-47898 GCA_013400535.1 Scopus umbretta
CGGGCGTGAGATTGGGGGTTTTGGGGGGGGGGGTGTTGCTGCTGCCATCACAGGTCATCTTCTAGGTTTCGGTACTCAGCCCTCAGCATTCTGCGGCGTGAGAAAAAGCCCCTTCTACGCTCCCTCGTCCTCTCCTTACGCGCATGCAAAGGGCATCAGAGTTGATACCCCCCGCTGTAAAGACGGGTTCCTGAGTTGAAAGCGAGGACAGTTCTCTGAGCTGTTTAGGTTTCTAAAGGTCTAGCATTGAATTAATGACATGTTGGAGCTGGAAAGAACCAGCCATATTAAAAGAGAAGAGATGATGTGTTGTGGTTTAGCTCCACACTTTCATTTTCTTTTCCTCCCGTTTTCCTCGTGTCTTTTCTTTATGCAGTTCTATTTAAAAATATGTCATTTATTGACTACTGTTTTGGGAATGCTGCCAGGTATGGCTGTAGGTTTGGGGATTCGTCCAATCCTATTAAAGTCAATTGAATGTAATGACTCTGCTAGCTCTCAATGGAGATAAATTGAATTCTTTGTAGAGTTGGCAAGGGCTGGCCAAGTTATCTCAGCATTTTTGTTTCTGTATATTTATGTATAATTCTTGCAAGACAAAATATTAAAATTTTGAAATCTGAAATTCTGTCTATTGCTTCTATGTTTAGTTGAAAATATGTAAGAAGTCAAGCACAGCAAACCACAGTAACAGAAAGCTGTCACAGTTAAAAGTCCAGCTATACCCAATATAACCCGCCTTGTGTACTACATTTTAACAGTCTCTAATTGTGCGATAACGTAAAATTTAAAAACAGATGCCCCTCACGTTGTTTTCATCGACCACAGGTGATGTGTAACACTATTCTCTCTCTGCTTGACAGTACAAGAAATGTCCTTGCCTATATTACAGGTTAAACGAATGTTAGGAAATTATACACCATTTGCATTAGTTCTTGTGAATGTAATGCATTGTTAAGGTGTCAGGAGAGCTGGTCAATTCCTGTTGTTGCGAATTAAATAGTGATAATGAGACAATTGCCTAGAGTTAAGTTATGGTATTAATTATGTTGCTGACTGATGCTTAATATATTACTGAAAAGAAAAAATTGTTATTCATGCGGAAACACTCAGGAGTTTTCATGGCAGCTTCTGGTTTACTAACACTGGCTGAAGACAAATAGATAATAGAAATACTTTCCAAATAGCTGATCTTACAAGTGATTTCATATTCTTTTTAGCGTACTTTGAAGACAAACTATATTGTCTTTTTGATTGTAGCTTTGTGTTTGAGGACTGGTACAATTGTAAGTATAAGCAATTCTTAAGCAGATACTAGTCAAGCCAAGAGCTTGTATAAGCCTCAATTATTACCATTTTTTTTTTTTTAAATCTGATTGAGAAACTGGAAGGTAAACTGCAATCACCTTTAAAGAGTACTGTACACACACACACACAAAAAGTTTGTTCAAAGTGAAACTGAAGAGTTACTGCCCTGGACTTCTCACCTGCTCGCTTTGTTGGGCATTTTTGTAGTTGAGAATCAGATCACGAGAAGTCTTGATTCCTGTAACTTCCACAGTGGTGACGGCGGGGATGAAGTACTCTGTTCTCAGCCAGGTTATTTTTTTTTTATTGTTATGACATGCAGGGATTCTTTGGGACGGGCACTAGGCAAAAGTCAGATGAAGAGACTGTCCCTGTTTTAAGGAGATTTATTGAAATGTGTACTTTTTAAAAGAAAGATTAATTATGTGAGGTGCAGAGCATTACCTGCTCCAGCACCTGGCTTCATGCATTTTTCCCTAGGATAACTTGACATGTAAGAGTTTGTTCAGTGCCCAGACGGCCTGTAGACATGAGCATCAAGTTTGCTGAGTGCTGAACGTCGTGGACTTACCTGCGCGGTATGTCTGGCACGTCCAGTGGGTCAGAGGTGTCCGGTCCAACACGTGGTGCATATGCGTGGAGTACGGTATGTCCAGAACACAGCTGACTTGTGCACTTGCAGAACGTGGCATTGGACTCGAACACCTCGCTCTGCATATGGGCAGGTACTGTTGCCTGAGATATCTTGAATCTGAAAGTTCCCACTTTCGGTGGGGAGATTCCCGTTTCCACTGGGGCGTGATTTCCACGTAGAAAAAGAGGACATCGCCAGAGGAACTCCAGATGTGTCATATCCGTTATCCAGCGAATCAAACAAATAGGTGCTGAAATGTTGGCTCTTTAAGCTGTCCCAGTAGAATTATTACAAAAAAAATGTGCATGTGCACAACAAAATAAATGTGCAACACTGGGGAAAAAACCACCAAACCAAGATGATGTAATTAGTGTATATTACAATGCGATTTTCCTGCAACTTACTCAATCACACAATATATTTGGTGCAATTTGCAACGAGACTTTTCAAAGCTGTTTACAATGTTTGCATGATACATTTTTGTGGTGAAACTCTTCCCCCTTGGCATTTTTTCTTCTATATCACATATACAATTAGGATGACTTTAGACTTTTTCTTTATTTTTAATTATCCTTGGGTTTTATATTCATTTTTTCTAATATTTGTCATTACTTGAGTACATCAGTCGGAGCAGGTGTTGCGCATCACCAGAAATGTATATGGTGTTGAGTGGCGTTCTTGGAAGTGGAAGCCTAAAGAAATTCCTCACTTGATCTGAAAGGCAAGCTTTAGTTCTGTGTTTTAGCGCTGATGTGTTTAAATGTACTGTTTCTTCTCTTTTTATATCTTTCTTACCAGGACTGCTGTCGTAGATCAGACTTTCTTACCAGGCTGTTGTTTGGAAGTTACAGTACAGAGCATGACCTCCTTCACGGGACTAGAATTGCACAGGACTAGAATTGCACAGAGGCACAGAAATCTGCCTGTATGAAATAACATGCAGAGCAAGGCTTTAGAGAGGAGGGGAATCCCTAGGCCTGCTGAGATCAGCGGAAACTGAGAATTAAACTCTAGGTAAGAAGTGAGAATAGGGCCAATACGAAATGTAAAACTAATTACAATATTAACAAGTAGTCCTGCTAGAAGCAGGGTCTTTGCTAAAAGACATGATTAGCAATAAAATAAAAATGAATAGCACATTCTGGGGCTCCTAAATTGACAAAATTAGCACATAAAGTATCTTTCCTCTTGAAACAATGTGTTACACCACTCTAGTATCTACCCCAAAATACGAAATTAAAAAGCCATAATATTTAAGAGATATCAACTTAAAAATCATGTTGTCCTCTGAAAAATATGTAATTGTTACAAGTATTATTGAGTACACTATTTGAGAACCATGTGAAAAACAATCCTTTATTTTCTTATTCAGGGTTTTTTTTTGATGGATTTCAACAGCATTTAGACGTACGTAATGTGAGCGTGCACCAGGTTTCATTGTTCCCTTGTGCCGCTAAATCATTTTCCTTCCGTTGTTTCCACAAGGCTTTCACAGATTTAACAGAGGATGGAAAACTCGCTAAAAATGATAGGCAAATTTTTGCGACATCTTAAAAACGGACAGGCGCTCAGAGGAAACGGTATTGTCTGAAGAAACTACTTAACCTTTTCAGGTGAATATATCTGCCTCTAAAATATCTCCATAAGCCATTCTTTGCGTGCTGGAAGAGGCAAAGCTAAAATGCTGTGCGGCTGCTATGGCATGTGCCAAAGTTTCGACTGATCTGAGGCAGGCTGAGAGGCCATCCTGAGCGTACGGATGAGCGATACCGCCCCCCATACGGTCTTTTTACCTGATGTGCTGCTCCTGAAAATCTGTCGTGTAAACCAGAATACCTGATAGCGACAAGCACTGGTTTGTTCTCTACTTGAATTATGCTGAGTTTAATTAACACTCTGAATATTTAAAAAAAAAAACAAACAAAAAAACCCATTGCTTTCTGACCCTTTGCATGGTGAATTGTTGGGAAATAATTTGTTTGGCTTTAGCGCTGCTTGGCACCAATTTCATGCTTTTCAATTGTATGCCATTACAAAGTACATCTTCTTTCATTTTCTGCTGTTCTGACATCATCAGATTGTAGTCACTACCCCATTCCACAGGGCTCTGGTTGCTAAGAGCCTTGACTCGCACAAGGCAGAAGGAAATATGTGCATGTGAAGAGAAGAATCTGGTATGATTGCAAGCTTCCTCCTGCTGTTTCTGGCGTGCTCCAGGGCGGAGATTCGGGAACCGACAAGTCGGGTTAATCTCGGAGCTCTCTGGTTTAAGCCTTTGGGAATGGAATGCCCTCTAGTCCCTCAGTTTGCCGATCCCAAAGAGGCACCCAGGTGCAGCTTTGTTTGCTAAAGAGCCAAGGACACGTTTAACAAAGCTGCAGTACTGCCTCTGTTATAGTCCTTTGTGCGGGCGCATCGGAGGACAGAAAGTGCATGGAGGAATGCGAGGTGGACGAGGAAGGAAGGCAGGGGAGGATGGCTGTGGGGAGGAAGAAAATTAAGTGACGGAAAAGGTGATGAGAAAACAGAGGATAAAGTGGGAGGGGAGGAGAAAGAGGAGACAGAATGACCTGGAGAAAAAAAAAAAAAAAAAAGAGATTGTGTTCCGGCGAGTTCCGTGGATTGTATTCAGCACATCTGTCTTAATGCGGTTTGATGTTTTGTCATAATGCTGACATGGTGCATCGGTGTAGCGGTTTGTAATGCAGCGTAATAAACTCACAATGCGCTGTTTTACAGGTCCTCAGTAGCTTCTGGATGGTTATAATCGGGACAGTAACACCCATAGAGGGGGTGATGCTGCAGGTGAGGTGTAACTAGATGAAAGAGACGGTGCGTGATGAGAGAGAAATGGAGAAGAGAAGACAGAAAAACTGGAAGAAAACTGAAGAAGGAAGGCTGAGATACAGGAAGAGGTCAGTGACCAGGCAGCTTTCCAGAAACAAGCCTTTGTTCCGGGACTGAGAGTAAGTACTACTGGCAGAAATGCTATTTCAAACGGGGAGCTGGCAGGAGCTGGGAAAGCTAAACTACCCGATGGAAGATGGAAAAGGGAGGGTGTGTTTACAGCAAGTAAACTATAGCAGGGGAAAATGAAGGTATTGGTTAGTACGCCGCTACCTAAAGATGTGGCAGGATACGTTACAGTGACCTGTGCTGGGAAGGTAAGACTCGGGTTGTGTGGCACTCGGTCTGAGTAGGCGTAACGCAGTAGGCACCAACGCACAAGACGTGCCTGCTGTGTGGAGAACGAAGATAATGCTTTTCCTTCAGGGAAGCGTGCGGCTCAGCAACTGTTAACTGGGTACACGCAGGGTGTTTAAAAAAACCCCAAACAAACAACAAACCGTGGCATGCAGATTCAGTCTGGTTTTTCTGTGCAAATTGTTTGGGGGGGTGGGATTTTTGATAAATGGAATCTGTTTTTTTCCTTTTCCATTCACCATTTTCCTGCTATTTTTCAGCTTTTTTGGGCTAAAACCAAATTCAGATCCTTTCTTTTCAGTCTCCTCTTTTCGGTCTTGGGCTTTCTGAATTCAACGCTGCAATATTAGCTGCGTACAGTTACTGTGATTGGACTCCATGGGTGGCCTGAGCAATTTTCAGACAATGGAGCTGGTTCTTTTCTCACTCACACCAGTGTAACTCGTTGGCTTCAGTGGAATTACTCTTGATTCACAGCGTTGTGAAAGGAGAATTGTGCTTGCTCTCTCATACGTTCTTTCATCTCCATCGCATTTTTGCTTACATGTATAATTGATTTTCTGGGAATATCTCCTGCTGCTGACAGGTAGACCTAGGAGCTGCCTAAGATGGAAATAAATTTAAGCATTTTTTAGGTCACTGAGTTCAATCCGCTGCTGCTACAACGCCACGTTATATAATTTCTTTCATAAACTGATCAGGCTTTAAACATTCTTTAAGACCCTGTCCTTACTAGAACTGGTAAATTCAGTCGGAAAGGTTAGTTATGTCCTGTGTAAGTTCAAAACCACAACTGAAATGATTTTCAAATGCTCTAGAAGCATTTTCCTTTCCCACATATGCCTCCCTTTTCAGTACAGCAACCATGACAAATGCTTCATTCGCGGCAGAGGTAGGCTCAGCTCTGAGGAAGCAGGGTGCTGAAATTACAGGCGTATTTAGGAAAGGGTACCGTGTAGTTTTTTATTCATGGTCGCATCCCTCTCGCAGATTTTAGTGGGACTTACAAGCAGTCATCTGACGACGAGTTTTTCCCATACCTGAAGTGCCACCCTGAAAGTCAATTACAGGAGGTGAAGGGTATGGAACAGGGGTGTACAACTTGGCTGAGGACGGATTGCTGCAGACTTCAACTTACTTACGCTGGGCTTCCTTCTCTTTACTGCCCTTTCTTAGCAGGCCTCCTCCATTTCAGCAGAATTTGTTCCTCATTTATGAAATTCCTGGGCCTAATTGGCATGACGCTGAAAATCATCAATATGACCAAGACGTTTAATTGTAATGAAAGCATAGATGAAAGGCAGAGCTGATTTTTTTATTACATGTTATAAATACAATGATTCAGCTGAAGCCAACAGAATTACGCTGTTATCTGCACTTGCTGCTGTGATACCTCCATGCCCTCCCTACCTTCCCTATGGTCTTTCAGCATATATGCCCTCTGTTGACGCGGAATATAATTTTATTTTTCGCCGTGTTCCTAAATCTCTGTTCTACACCTCACCTTAGCAAGCCCATTGCCCGTGCTTCCCTTCCCTGCTGAAGTTTAACTTCAGAAGGTGCATTTGTTCCTGGGGAACTTCTTGACAGTTGCCATTTAATGGCGACAACTCTGGTTTGCAGCTGCTGCAAAATGGTGGCTGCACATCACAAGGGAGTGAGGAAGAGGTGTATTAGCTGTGAAAGCCAAACCGTGGCTACTGTATAGCAACCAGTTGGCTGTGGATACAGCTCTGGTGACTGTTTATTCCACCCTTCGACTACTGTATTTGTGATGCAGAAATAAGTGCACAAAGTTGCATCACGCAAGTACAGTGAGCCTCATACTTTTAGGACTTACTGGAAATGCTCAAAGGAATCGTGTGGTGAGTTCATGCAACACTTTGTGGGAGTGGTAGAGCACTCTCTTGGCTTTGCTGGAATTGCTTGGCACACGCAATACAGACCTAGTGTGTTTGCTCCGAGGATCTCTTTGGGATTGGCGGACATGGGACATCCAAGGTGAGGCTGCTGCGCCTATGCAGTAACATCCAACCTGATGAGATTATTAGATACCAACAATCCCAGATATACAGGCAGTTCTCAAAATCTTCCTGGAGAACATGTCTGGTTGGAAAAGAGGACAGACAAAACCAATCTAAGGCAACCCGGACTTGTGGTGGCCATATCTAACGATGTTTATAGGCCTCCCTTCTACTGCAATGCCTTCGTGCCCACATAGCCAGTTCTCTTTTATCTGCAAATTCTCTTTATCAAAAAGCTGAGAGAGATCCTGCTGTATGCTCACATCGAGAGCAGTTGCCAGCCAGGAATCCTCAGTGCATCACCATTCTTGGCTTTATACTCGGCAGCGCTCAACCCAGCATGTGTTGTGGGGCTGTTGAAAGATGGCATTGCCTCTGGTCATGATCTGCTGCGTGCAGGACAACGTGCTGATCGTGAGCCAAGGTGAAAGCAGTGAGGCAGGTCGAACTAGTTTCTTTCACCCACGCAGCACACCGGGCCAAAGGAATTGTTTGGTAGGCTTGTGCTACACAGGCCTGATACAGAGGTGTGGGGAGAGTCTGGTTCGCCTTCTCCCAGGTGCTTCCCAACCTGGAAGTGCACAATGATGATGGGTTATTTTGAGGCTTAGAGCTCTGATAGGTGGCCTCTGGCAAAGTTATTTGTCCAGTTTAAGACACTGCCACTCTCAACTGTCTGCTTTCCCCTGCTGCTAGGTATTGCCACACTCTTACGGTGGAGACCTCGGGTCACAGGCTGGCATATTAAAAAACTACCTACTTTCATTGTTGTGCTCTAGTGGAATGATCACGACCTCAGCCAGTTGGGAGAAATGTTAAAACAAGGCAGCTAACTCTGCCAGAGCTGCTTGTTCAGTACCTGTGGTTCTTAAGTGCGAGTGGAAAGAGTTCTTGCCTGCACCTGCAGGCCTAAGGCCAACCTTTCCTGCCTTCACGGCCACTGCAGATCCTCTGTCACCCCAGGATTCCACCGCTTGGCCATAAGGAAGACTGTTGTCATAGTTGTTAGAACTTTAGAGGGCAAGGAGTATGTATAAAGAAACTTCAAAGCCAGTGATACTGGATTAAGCAAAAAGTGAGGACTGTTCGTTGGAAGGTGAGTTACTGAGGGAAAAATTATCTTAGAACTTTTCTAGTTTATGTCCTCTTGAAAATGGTTTATGATCCCACCATGCAGTTCTTAGGTTTTAGCGGCTGTTCTGTTTCACTAACAACTGTAGACATTGTCGAAAATAGGTTGAAATCTTCCTCTATATGAGGAATAAAGTGATATGACATGAGAGTAAAAGATGAGGTTTTTATCCCAATTTCACTAAGAAATTGTGTCGATACGATTGCTGTCTTTATTTGTCCATCTGTTTGTTTCTGGAATGGAAGAAGACAGGAAGCAGGAATGGGATCTCCTCCTTCACTCAGCTGAGAAGGTCTCATGGAATTTTTTTAACAAAATTCAGTTTAACGGCTGGTCAACCGTAAGACACGAGTCCATAGGAAGTCAAACTTCAGTAGTTCCGACGTTTGCACAAACGCTTACCCAACAGTTGATTTATGTTCGGCAACGGATTAAGCCGAGATGGCTTGAAAAAGTTACAGGTGCTAGTGGTGTGCCCTGCCCACCTCCTACAGGGTACCATTTCTACAGCAGGGCTGGCCCAATGCCTCATTGATCAGTACCTGAGTTTCTGCGTTTTGCGGATCGGCAAGATGAAGGGAAGCCAATACCGGTTTCTGTTCAGGCGTAAGCCATAGCATTCCTGCCATGGGAGATGTCTTGCAGGAGAGATGAGTGTGCACAGAGCTGGGGTAGAGGAGTTCTTTGTCAGCCGCTGCTTGATTTGGTGCAAGACATGCCAGAATACCTTCAACATCATGATGTTTGAGAGAGAATTTTTAAATTACTGGTCTGAAAGATCAGGAATCCTTAACGGAAATGGAAAGTTGAGGTGGGTTAGGATGCATAGGATAGTAGAAGCATGCCAGGAGGTTCAGAGCCCTGACCGTCATGCTGTCTAGTTGTAAAAAACTACATTCCTCATCAATGTATTTAATTTTGTCAACACAATTTTGCTTCTCTTTGATTTTTACACGCTACACAACTGTTCAAAATCGTAAGATGAAAACCAGGTTGATGAAAATCGCAGCGTTTAGTTTAAAAAAAAATCAAGTATTAGCAGTACCTGTCCTCTGTGTGAGGGGTGCGTTACCGGTGGCCCTGGGCCGCGCAGTGCTCTGAAGGAACGCGTAAAGGGGTTCCCGGGGCACGAGCAGTAACATCAGCGTCTTTCCCGTGATATATTTCGGAACAGGGGGGGGTTAAGCGAAAGGCGCAGTGACCGCAGTGTTGTTGGCAGGCGAGGTGCTGTACCTGACAGGAATTTTGCCTCCCCCCGCCATGTGCCTTTAGCAGAATTTGGGGACCTGCGAGCCCGCCGCCGTACACGGGCACCGACTCCGGCCGCTGGCCGAGGCTCATGGGGGACCGGCGGGCAGGGAAAGCTAGGTAATGCCCGGCGCCTTCTCGGTAGCTCTGCGCTGCTCGGGAGTCAGCCCGGTAGGCTCCCTCCGCGCCCCGGTACCTCCCCCGAGGTTGGGGTTTTGGTTTGGTGGTTTGTTTTATTTATTTTTTTTTTTGGGGGGGGTCCCCTCCCTGTGGCCTTGGGACTGCAAACTTCTTGCAGGGTCGGAGGTAAACGAGGTAGAAGCGCAGCGCTCGCCCCGCTTGCNGCCTCGGGCCGCTGGCCGAGGCTCATGGGGGCCCGGCGGGACCTGGGCCGGCCGCGGCCCCGCTCCCCCGCGGCCCTGCCCGCCGCTTCTCCGCCCTGGTAACAGCGGCCGCCGTTTTGAGCCGCCCAGTTTATGGACGGTCCCGGATTCGTGTATTTAGTTTCCTGCCCGGCCCGCGCTTCGGGTGCCGCTGCCGAGGCNTTTGGGGGGGGTCCCCTCCCTGTGGCCTTGGGACTGCAAACTTCTTGCAGGGTCGGAGGTAAACGAGGTAGAAGCGCAGCGCTCGCCCCGCTTGCCCTGCCTTTATACAAAGCCTGCCTCATCTGCTAGTTGCTGTGGTGGTTGAAGAGCAGAAAGCGGAGTTGGGGGCGTGAATAGCTTAACAGAGAAACGGGACTGGCGTAAGCCGTGAGTCGCTTGAATTTTGCTGTGTGTCTCCTTAATGCCGCTTGCTGAGCTCTATCGAAGGCGGTACATCTCGTTGGAGCAATAGAAAGTACCATCCAGAACCAGCAGCACGGCGAAACTCGAGCACTGCAGATGTTTTATTACTGGGCTTATTGTAAAATGCGCAAACAGTCGGTAGTCCCACGTTGCTCTTTGTAAATGCATGTGGCGAGTTTTACAACGATGGGATTTGGCTTTCGGCTCTAAACGGATCAGGGGGGCATCGGGCCAAACGGGATGTCCTGGTATCGCTATCAGCTTTAGGGTGTAATCTTGTTTGGAAATTTATCCAACTCATCTTGAAATCCAGCCTGGACGAAAGTAAGGGCTGCGGGCCTTATGCCTTCCTCTGCACCTCCTTACTGTGTCCTGTGGCTATACGGTTGCGTTTCTTATGTTTCTGATGTGAAAAATGGATGTGGAAACAGTGAAAAGAGGGGAACGTAAATGCTAAACGCGGTTGATGGTACAACGCGTGGTAACTCTTCTGCTCCTTTATCCTCTTTTGGTAAGCGCCGAGTTGTTTCTATGAGAAGTTCATAATGGTTTCATATCGGTGTGAATGAATGTTGAGTCTTAATATTGTGGGGTTTTTTCTCCTAAATTTCAAGTAGAAACAGAACTGCAGGAAAACCACAGCATGTTAATAGCAGATGAAAGGAGTGTGTTTTCAGCTCTTGCTAAGGATGAATGAAAAGCTGTGTTATTTGCTTTTTCAAAATTCCTGGGGTCAATAGAGCAATGCAATACTGCGCTAGATGTGTGTACGCAGTACCTTGCTGAAAATTGTTAGTTTCAAGTGTTTGCTGATATTTATTTACCTAAAAACTACCTTGAAAAGCTGCAAAAGTGAAGTTCTGGTCGCTTGTAATTACTGTCTAACTGAATGGTTAAGGCAGTAATTTTGGGTAAGCCAGGCAAGGACCACTGCTAAAAAAACTAATAGTGAAGAACCGGCCTGGATATAGTACTTTTTTTCCCGAATTACAAAGTAGTTGAAGTAAACCTCCCTCCCCGCCCAGCCTTCCACTAGCCCCCAAGCCGTGTCTGCTGACTGAATGGTAATCAATGACTGTGCAGTTTGGGCGATAAAGCGGCTGCTCATGTATAATCCATGAAGTTCTGTATCTCGATCAGACTTTGCCGGGCAGCTATAAGAAGATACTGGGACGGAAAAACACAGTGTAGTTGAAGCCGCCTTTGACTTACTCACTTTGGCCACTGTCCTCAGGGCAAAGAAATTATATGTAATCAGAAGCTTTTTATATTTCTTTTAAGTGATAAGCTTTGGTTGCACAAGGTGAATGATTTTTCTTTTAAGTAAAAGTCTGGTGAACAACAGGTAATTTTCATGTTAAGCAGGATATAGTCGAAAACAACTTAGACGAGAAAACGTTTGTAGCTGAACTGTTCTTCCATCTCGCATGCACCACTGTGTTTACACCTGGTCCTTGAATTGAATTTAAATACGGCACTCTCAGTTTGCCTAAGTAAAACATGAAATTATTCCTGGCCTTGGCACTTAATGTACTTAAACAGCATATAAGAAATCACCTTCTGAAATCAGTCTTGCGGAACTCTTAGGAGCGAGACCAACCACAGAGGCTGGGTGACTAGTTCCGTCCCTGCTGCCATCGTACCTTTTCCCTTCGCCGGTGTCCTGGTCCTGTACTTGCTGCTAAAACTTCTGAGAGATACAGGTACATTAGACTTCTGAAAGTCAGACCATGCGCTGTCCACGCAAGTGTTTTTTCTTAAAATGAGTTCCCTGTACAGGCTCCTTAGAAGAAAGATTAGCTCTTTTAACGCATTCCTTGCAAGGGACGGTTGGGAGGTTTCTTGTTTAATTCCATCACCTCCTGTACTAAAAACGAATACCTGTCATGCGCTGAAACATTACTTCTCTAATAAAACCTTCCGGTGCTAAGGAAACAAAACAAAACACGGATTTCTTTTGTCCAGGAGATTATGTCAGTGTCTTTGAAACTCAGAGGTACTCGTAAAGTCATTGCAGATGAATAAAATTGGTAGCATTGTGAGAATTGCGACATTTTAGTCAAAAGGATGAAGTAGGTGTGATTGATGTTCAGTGGTTTTGCTATTTTTCTGAAGAGAATCATCTTCAACATGCGTCTTGCCTTCCTTCACCTTAGGAATTAAACCAACTGATTTTTTTTTTTTTTTCCCCCCCTTACGTGGTCCCAGAGAGGACTTGCTTACTACAAATGAGATGATGTAATAACGAAGTTTTGGCCTTGGGAGTACAATTTGGAATGGACTCCGTGCAGTGCTTATCAGTGGGTTTAAACTGGAAGATACAACATCGGATCGATTGTTTTACTCCTTCAAACGGAAAAGTTTTAGAAAATCAAGCTTAACACCCCTTGGCTCTAAACTGTGTAAAAAGTGCATAAAATTTGATTTGTATTTTGTATCTTTTCGGTCAGTGGAGGCAAATGGAGCAGTACGTGGAGAACAGTGTAAAAAGTGCTTGAGAGAACACTGGATATTCAGGATAGTACTTGAAATTGGAAGTTTTAATAGACTAACGCTAAAAGGTGTGCAGGCCTAGTATGCTGCTGAACGAGAACCCCTCATCAGATAAACAGCTGGAATGAACCAGAGTTTGTTGCAGTGCACTGCAGCGTGTGTACATTGAAATTTTAGCTTGGAGTAAAAATGCACTTAGGACCTGAATCTTTTGATCACCCGCATTTACCGGCCTGTGGTTCGTGTTGCGTAGCCGTCCCAGGGCATGCAAGCTGAATTCCTGTTGGGATAAACTGAGCAGGAAGACAGACTCGAAGAGCATGTCAAATATGATCAATAATTACGGAGACCCTAGGACAGGATTACAGCTGGTCTGAAGTAAATATTTGAAATCCATATGATACGGATGCAGGTTTCACTCAGCAAATCTGCTTTTATTTGTCCTGCATTCTGTTTATGTGGCTGTAGCTTTTACTGTGCGTACTAGTCAGAGAAAGTTTTCAGATAATTCACTTTTTTTTTTTTTTACTCTTCAATTTGGGGGGGGTGGGGAGGAAAAGAGGAGGAGGGAAAAAAGTTTGAGGTCATTGAACCTTCTGCTTCTAAATCTTGGAAGACAAAAGTTATTTTTTTTTCCCTGATCTATATGTAATACACCTTTTGTTAAAGTTCTAAGTTTAAATGCAGAGTGTGTTTCAATATACTCACCATTTGCACCACCGAGTGAGAAGATCGCACTTAAATTTTTTTAAAAGTTACTGTTTTAACTGGTGGACTTTTCTATTCCCCCCCCCCAGTGAAGTTCACGTTTCTTTCCATTTCCTTCAAGTTTCTTTCCATTGTATCTGCAATGCAGATTCAATTTCAAAAATCCAAGGCATGTTCCCTCATTCTATCATGCATGTGAACTGAAGGTGGACATAAGTATATTATATAATTGTATCAGTTTTTGCTGACCATTAGGTTTTGTAGTAACATCAAACTATGTTAGCCTCTAAGTCTTCGCTTTATTGTTAGCTATTTTCTTCAGTAAAACTAAAATAAGTGACAGCAGTTATTTAAATGGCTATTAAAGTCATTATTTAAATATTTTAAATGAAGCCATTTGGCTTTTCCCCGCCTTTTCTGTTCAACTTAATACAAATTGACTTTTTAAGAGTTTCTAACCTTTGCCAGTCTTGGACTATAAAACACCTCACGACACCATCAAACCGGAGATGTATGGCAGAAGTTTGTGGCTTCTGGGAAAATATCGTTCTGTCTTGCAAAGTACTGCCGACTCAGGAGAAATGGCTGAAGCACTGAGAGACTGAGGTTTCTGTTTGGAATTGTTTAGCTATTTATTCAGACCTCACGAAACAGCTAAACATCCAGCAGCTGAACGGTGCGTTAGCTGTGATGACAGGAAGCTTTGCGGTGCGCTCTGAAATTGCGTGAGGTTTAGACTTCCACATGAAGAAGGAAAAAGCTCAAATACGATAGCCTACGCGCCATCACAAAGAGAAGCCCTGGACTGTGAACACAGTGCAAATGGAGAACTACTGTCTCTGTAAAGTATACAAACGTAAAGCTGCAGTGAGGCTATTACTGCCCGAGGCTGACCTGAAAAATCTCTCTATTACGCTCATCTGATTTCATTGTTGCTTTTTAAAACCCGGTCAGCAACAGTCAGTCTGGTAAGAATGGGATGAGTTTTAACTTTGGAGCTTCTGGGGGCAGGAGTGGAGGCTTCTGAGCCGGCGGTTGCCCTGGTTGGTGGTCCTCCCTGCCCTTTCTGTGTAGATAAAATACAAGCGACTTTAGGCAATGAAAATGTATAGTATGCAAATGTTAAAAAACCATACCAAAACCAAACCAAACCGCAACTTTTACGTATAGGAAAGTTTGGGGATACTTTTATACTATTAGGGCTTAAGTAGACACGTTGAACAGGACGAAACTTTTAGTGAATAGTGTTTCTGTTGATAAATCAGCTGTCAAAACCACTTTCTGTGGCTGCTTAAAATAGTTAAATGAAGAATGGACTGAAATTACCTTCTGCTTCTCTTCACAGGCTGAAGAACGATGGCTTCCTTCAGCAACCTGACTATTGGCATTGCTGTTGCCAGTTTTACTGTATTTCAGCTCCTGTTCCATGTTTTAAGTTCTTGGGTGTCAACACGAGTAACACCTGGTTTTAACAATCTCAGCCAAAAAAGGAAGATCGAATGGAATTCAAGGTAAAGTGTTCAGAACAAACTACAGCTACTGAAATTGTCAGCATCTGAACCACCTGTGTGTGTGTATGTAAAGCTGCAGAAAAAGTTACTAAACAGCTGTGAGGATTAGAGGGACGGCTCTAGGTGCTTGACAAATCCTGATTGTAAAATGCTGAGGCCCTGTCTTGAACACGCTGCGTTACAAACACTTGTACATTAAATGCCTTGTTAGACAGTGATGCCTAAGTGCAAGTCAGTAAAAAAAGAAAACAGTGACTGGTGAGAGGTGATAAGCTGAAGTGGATTGATTTTAAATGACTTCTCTGTGCCGCTTCTAGTAAAAAGAGGTACGAAATTCCCTTCCCCCAAACACGCACGAAAATCAGAACTATTGCAATTTATTCCGTGATCTAAGTGCTCCCGTGTCTCTGGTTACGCTTTTGGGTGCAAAGCAAATTGCGCTCTGTTCTCCTGGTGCTACTACACTACAAGCTGTTTTATGTAAGTTACGGTTTTCCAAGAAATTTGATGGCTTTGGTGTAGTATTAGAGTGAGGCAGGGTTAGACAGTCTGTGTGTTGGTGGGGAAGGAGACTGCAGGAAGAGAGGAGGGGGAAGCTGTGACAGACGCAGGGTACACATTCAGGAAGGAGTTGTGGAAACCCCATCGGCCTTCCTCACTCCCTTTGTGTTTCTGCAGTTCCGTCACTGGGATGGATCCACCTGCGTTACACTTGTCTCCTCAGACAGAGCGCTGTTAGAAACTTGTTCAACCCTGTGAATCCTTCCCAGGCCCCTTCCTCTCTTAAGCTGTGAAGGAAGTATAGGGTAGCAGTTGCAAACGGGATGATCGCTGAGGTTTTATTTGCGATGCACTGCTCTGGAAGGATGTATATACAGTACACAAGCTTCTCCGGCTGAAATGAACTGATACAGTATAACTTTATGCTTGAGCAGCCTATTAGAGCTTTAAAATATTTTTTCAGGTGTTTCTCCAATTTGAAGCTCAAAAATGCGTACTGCATGGCTGTTGCTGCACTCGAAATGCGTTAGTCAATGGTATTGCTGTGCCTCCTCAGTGCTGTTTAAAGGCAGTATCAGGTGGATACTTTTAAAGTGGTTTCCATTGTTCTAGGCAGCATTAGCAACTCAAATAGTCTTGCCCTTCCATTTGGCAAATGTCCCCCTGCAGTGTTCTTAAAGGCACCATCTTCATTTCAGTTCGATCTTGCAATAATTACCTATCTGCCAGAACAACTTTGTAGGATGCCAGTTCATGATATCGGTGCCAGCTTAGGTTTGTCTCTACGATACAATCGACAATAGAGGCAGACAGGGAAACTAAACTAAACTGTTACCACATTGGAGCTGAACTTCTGTCTCTAAGCCATGTCAAGTGACCCTTGAATTGCGTAATGGGCTGAGAACTTATCCCATGCCTGGTAGCACTACGGGAAGTTGTAGTGCTTTGCATAATAACATATGAATTGTTTCACACATCACAAGCGTGCTGGAAATAAGCTGCTCTCTAATCTCTGAGCTGCTTTGTAGTAAGACGTTTAACTACTCGGGTTGATACAGCACCCCAGGCTGTGTCCTTTTTCACTTCTTTCCACGTTTTTTCTCGGGGTTGGTAGCAGGGTGTAGATGTTAGCACACGGATGAGTCGTGGTCCAGTGCTACGTTCAGTTCTGGAGTTAGAAGGTGTGAAACACAAAGCATGGTTCATCAACAGCTTGTTGATGTCATGCCTGAGGAGGGCATGAAGTGAAGGAAGGGGGAACTGTGCTTGAGCTTCTGCAAAGACTGTTAACTCTGCTGACCAAACAGTGTTTTGTCAACCTGCCTCATCACTCTAGTATCTTATGTGTTCAGAGAGTGTAGATGGAGATAGATGTACTCTGCAGACAGCTGTAGAGGTAGAGAAAGTTACTATCTCCCCATAAAAATGAGTTGGGTTAACTTAACGGATTTAAAAGTAGATGTTTGTTGTTTCGTCCTATATTGAACTGGTGTAGGGAGTGCTGACACAGACGGTTCTGTTGGCAGTCCTGAAGGAAACTGGCACAGAGGATGGTTATGCATTTTTATCAGCTCAGCTGGGTCTGGAAGAGGGCATCTGCCTGAAATGAGCTGTAGCATTGAAAATGTATGTAGTTTGGAGGGAGCTCTGGACTGTGTTTTCCATACTGTCAATTTGTTCATTCGGACTTTCCAAGAATTAAGAACCGATAAAATAATTGCTTCTGGAATCTTAAATATGCAGATGCTCAAATTGCGTTAAGAAACAACACTTCGACACAGATGTAGTATAACTCTTTAATGTGTTGTGTATAAATTCCTATCACCTCTTCTACAGTATATGTTTGTACTGCTATTAAGCAGTTGTGAAAAAATATGTTATGTTCAATAACAACCGAACAAGTATGCAGCTCATCAGTGCAGCGTTTTTGTTTGCGGTTTATGGAGGAGTTAAAGGATGCAAGCTTTGATGGTAATTTCAAGGAAACATACTGAGCTTGATAGCTTGACCTAGATTCCATATTAAAATGGAGGGCTGCACTATTTCCCTTCGTCTGTCCCCTCGTCTATGGAAAAACTTCAAAGTCCAGAGTTAAGGAGGAAATCTGCTTTTTTTTTTCTTTCTTTCTTTTTTTTTTTTTTTCCCCTCCTTCCCCCTTCAAGTGCTGTGCTTGTGTACAGCTTGTATTCTAAACTCTAAGGTTTGGATAAACAGCCATTCCTGAGACAAATTGCAACTGTAAACTAATGAGCTATATTCTAGGACAAATTTTACTTCTTTCAGCATTATCTTCTAAAGTTCAAAAATCCCAAGTATTTCTCCAACACTAATATTATAAGTCATGCTTTGTTTTAAAAAGGAAGCAAAGTTCCTAGCTCTGTTAATTCTGTGTTGCAAGAGCAGACGTTTTAATTAAACCATTAATTATCATTAAAATTCTGATAACTAAATTTTCTTTCTTTGTTAAAAAATAAAGGGAAAAAGAAAAAGCATCCTGTGCTATAATGGTTGGTAAATGTTCTCAGCCAGCTTGTGACATTTGGCTATTTATATTATATTAACCTCCATGCATTTTTTTTTTTTGGGAACATTTTTGAAAAAGCTGCTGAGAATAGCATGATGGCACTCTTTAAACAAATTGTAAATAGAGACGACTTCTATGAAAAGTCACAGAATCTTCTAACGCCATTAGATGATAATACAATTTCTGGAAACAGGCTAGGGATTATAACCTACTCTTTCTCTGCAAAATCTTCCACAGGAAATAAGATGTTTTCTTCAAATCTTGCAGGGTAGAGTTTAGAGTCCTGAGAGTGACTTATGCACGTTTAAAATATTAATAACTTCCAAATACATGTACTCCATAGGTGCAAAGACAAGACAAATCACTGACAGCATCTCTACGTTTGTGCTCCTATTGTTAATGCCGGGACTATGGTGCCAAGGTGTTTCTGGTCACACAGCATCTAACCCGGAGTTCTCATCTTTCACGTGCTATCCACGGTTCAGTAGAGCTATTTTGGCACACTATTTATTTATTTATTTATTTTTTTTCTTCCCAGTCACACTTAAAAAGCAGGAAAGCAGCCGGTAGCTGCACAGCGTTAGATGCAGTTTACAGTAGTGTTAAAGCCATGGCTAGAGGAACGAGGTTACCCGTTTTGGACCCGTGCCCATTGCATTGTTCTACCTTCCCAGAATACATGTGGACTCAAAAGGGCAGGAATGGCCCTGGCCTGCCTGCTGGCAGGCACCCTGCCGGGGCCTCTGGAAATGGGTAATTCTCTTTTAAGTGCTTGTTAACATTCAGAGTTTATCGACAGTGTGCATGCAGCCTGTATACACGAGACTGGTGGCTTTTGGGGGGGGGCGGTGGGAAAGTGTTGAGTACCTAGGTATGGACAAGGCAACTCTGATTACTGTGACTTCATATAGAACAAAGGGAGTATAAAGTAAACCTGCGAGCTGCTAGTTCATAGGAGCCTGGAGCTGTTACACCTCAGCTACTCAGCTGCAACCCATTGTTACACAAGTTTCCTTTTTGAAAACCAGAATCTACTTCAAATGCACTAGAAATTCTTTCTGAAGCTTTCCTATGTAGGATTTTTCATTTAATGCCCCTCTTTCCAAAACCTGACCTTGGCAGATTTCTTATGGGTCATCTCCTAATTTGGTGCCTGAAAGGAGAAACCTGCTGCTGCAGGACTCATGGGCCAATCTGAATATGAAGCGCACATAGACTTTCCAGCAAGTGGGACAATACAGTAAGTATTTGTAAGAGAACTGGATGTCCTATTGCCTTTAGATGCATTAATATATAGGATAATTGGAGGAAAATGTAGATCTCAGTTACTTTAAGGCCCGGTTTTCTGTTTGCCTTCCCCCCCCCCAGTCTAATAGATTCCTCCTTTCTGACTGCTTTTCCCACCTGTCACTGTATAAGTGATTGGATATAGAGTAGAGAAGAGATGATTGTCTTCCGCAGAGGTACCTGGATCCTGGATGCAGTTGAGAATGCCTTTGGAAGCATCCTACCTTAAGCACAGCATATGAAGTTGTGAATGGCAGTGCCTCCCTGTGACTGTGATCTCTTTTTCAGGACAGTGTCCACGTTCCACGCCTTGGTGGTCGGTGGGTTTTGCCTGTATATTTTGTTGTATGATGACGCTGTTAACGCTGACCGTCTCTGGTAAGGCGTGTTACATATATGTTGTGTTTACCCAATAAAAACCACGTAGTTGAGAAGGAAAAGAATAATCCCGCAGTGTATTAACTACTGAAATAATGGTTTCATCTCCCATTAAAATATGCAGTCGCGATGTGTCCATTTTTATGTCTGTACTATTGATAATTCCAAATTATTCTGACAGTATTAATGTCTTAGTGCATTGTGTCTCTGAAGTGGAATAGATAAAATAGAAGCAATTGATTTGAAATAGCATATTCAATTACTAAAGCAGAGAACCAAGAGTGTAGCTGGAAGTCGGCACGACTGAAACTATGCTGTTTACTATAATCACTTTAAAGTGAAATCGAAATGGTGTCTGGAGGGTGGAGGGGAGGAAAAAGAAGCTGGAGGGGCCTATTATCTGTATAAAATATGTATGTCTAAATCGATACGTTAAGATGTTTATACTTCCACCTCCCATAGCGCTTCTATCAATCTTTGTTTTTAAAAAAGTATGAAAGTTTCAAGTGCTGTCTTCACAAGCAATAGGAATAGGTAATAAATGGACTTCTACTATTTTCTCTGGTTAACAAACTATTCTATCTTAAGCTTCTCTTTTCTTGACTTCTAGTTATATTGCTTTGTTTCACACTTTTTTGAGGGAGGAGGAACAAGATGCCCTTGTTTCAGTCAAGTTAATTAGAGATTGCTATTGGTGTTCTGACACTTCACTCGTTATCTTCTGGACCTCCTGCCCTATAGAAGGAAGGGGCCCTGTTTTTCCTGAAGACTAACTACTTTTAAGTTTAATTTCATACTTTTGTCATAGACTGTTGTTTTTAACCTTGTCAGAGAGACCCCGCTGTGAGTCAGTGTAAACTTCAACAAATTTAACATCTGATGCTTGTTCTGGTCTTTTGAGATTGTAAATTAATGACAATGCAGCGTGGGCTCAACAGGATTGGGCGCTTGAAGCGCTCTGCCACTGACTTGTTACGTGGCTTTAGTAAATGTAACGCTAATTCATACCACAAATTTAGGCAACATTGGCCTCTTCCGTATGTAGTGACATATGATTAAATTGTTGGCTGGTTTGGATTTTTTTTATTGCATTCTGGTATCTTTGGAGAGACCAAATACAGCCGGAGTATCCTAGGAGATCTGTTAATCATGTTGAAAGCAGCATGTTACTATAACTCTCTCAGTGTGCATTGTGGTAAGCTTTATCAGATAGAAGCTTTTATCCTGGTTTGTTTGAGTAGACCGTGTTCTAAACAGTACAAAAAGAAGTCATGAATGGCAGAACTAAAATCCTCTTGGTGTTGGTAAATAAAGTCTTCACATTTACTAAATTCTCTTGGTATAATGCCAGGAAAAATTCAAATTAAGCAGAAATCAAACCACTTTTTTGTTCTTAGTAAGTTTGAGAAAAGTTGTGTTAGATATTTTGGTATACTGCATTGAGAACTTAATCTTGCTTAATGAGCCTTAGCATCCTAGATTAGGAAAAAACATTACATCTTAAAGGACAAAATCCATCTGCCTTTGGGGGAATTTTTTTCTGTATTTCTTCTTTTGCTTCTAAATAGTTCCCTCCGGATACATTTACAATGTTTGCTATCAGTGAATTTAGTTAGATTTGGTAGAGGAAGGGAAACTTTATACCTTCAAAAATCTAGTGGAAGTAAGTCTAATCTGTGTGGTTTAAATCAAAGCTTCAGGTTCATTTCATGGCAGTATTTCCGTAAATTGTTTCTCGGCCGAAATTATCTTAGTGGTTTCAGGAATTTGTTAATTAAAAGTGCGCAGCACGTGTTCTAGATATGGATATCAGTATTTTTAGTTATAAAATGTGTGAAGTATCGCTTCATGTATTTAAAGCAGTTGCAGTGATTTGAGTTCATGCTCATGCAAATGATTAATTGCAAAGGAAGACCAAACATAATATTGCCCGTGGCTTTACAAGTACTCGTCTGCAGCCTGCGAGTAAAATAGAACTTTGTGTTGGGCTTTCTTCTGCCAGTGAAGCCAGACTCGCAGGGTGGTTTCCTCAGAACTTGCAGACGTACATTTTTCGTCGAAGGCTGACTTTTACATTCCTCTTAAAAATGAGATGGCTAGCATTAGTCTGTGCGTTCCTCCATATGCCGTATTGGTTCCCGGTACACAGTAATTAAAGCCTTAACTGACCATGTAGAGCTTTAACCGTTTTTATTTCAGTCGATTTATGGCTCAGCTGTACATTAAGTCTTAAGTAGCTTATCATTTTTACATTGATCCGTAGCTGAATCCACATCGTCTTGATTTTAATTGAGTAAGACTGAAGAGGAAAAAAACAAATTATACGGGAAATGCCAGATGGACTGTTGCAAGGCTGCTCGGTCTGGAAATCTAATGCCCTTTTGAAATGCAGGCATAAGCCGTGGGACTCGGTCATTTACAGATGTGAAGGATGCATAAGCCTTTCTGTAGCAGTCTCTTATTAACAATACAAGGAACATTTGTGAATTTATTTTCAGTAGTTTGTAAGTAAATGTCCAGGAATCCTTCATGCAGCTTTCTTGCACCCTTCTAGCCCAGGCAGCCTGAAAACATTACACAGATGCTCCAATTTTAGACTACTGGGAAGGTATTGATGCAGACGCTCCTTCCCTCTAGTTATTGCCACCATCTTTGTGTAGTCATTGGCTCTGTGACAGTATCCGATCAGTTCTTTTCTGTGGAATTTAAAGATATGGATATCAATAATGGAAAATCACAAGTTCTGAGCCTCTATGTGTGTCAGCCTAACTTCTGGGTTCACTGAAGCTTAGGTGTGTGGTAACGATGATACCCATATGTCTTGGAAAGGATCAGGACTCCTGCCAGGGGTTTGGGCTCAGTGGAGAGAGGATGTGGTATTACTGTCAGGTAATGCCTGAAACTAGATGCAGTAGATCCTAACAGAGGATAAAAAAGACTGGAGCATTGATAAGTGTCCTGGTTTCAGCTGGGATAGAGTTAATTTTCTTTGTAGTAGCTGGTATAGTGTTGTGATGCTTACAGGGAAGCATCAGTGTTGTGTACATGCACCTTTTTTTGATGGTCTAGGACTTCTTGTAACACTTTGTCTTTTTTCTCTATGTAACACAGACTAGCTAACATAGACAATGTAGAAATTGTTTTTGAGGTGGGGAGAATAAGACGGCAGAAAATGTGGAGGTGGTAGAGATCAGATAAGGGAGAAAGAAGATGTAAATGAGTGAATTAAGTCATAGCTACACAGAAAAGTGGGCTTTTTCATATGACTGTCCACTTTGCAGTCATTAGACTTTTTGAAGTCTGATATTTGATTAGCATTTTATTTTTATCTACTATGTATCTGCAAAAAGAAATTTGAAGAAAGTCGGTCATGTGGACTTTTGTTTGTTATATCTGCCCGTGCGTGTCCGTGTGCAATTCACTTGCCACATGTACCTCCTTAGCAGTCGCAAGAGAGAGAGAGCTCTTCCCTTTTGCTTATTCAGGTCACTCCCTGTTTGTCACTCCTGGCTCTCGCTTGCATCAAAACTAGGCTGCAAGCATCAGGGCTGATAAGCTCCATTGCACTTCCCGTTCAAGGAGAGAGATCAGGAAAGCTAGAAGGTTTTGGACTGAATTCTAAGTTTTCCATTAATTGATGTTAATTTGGGTTTCTAACGTGGACCCTTCTTAAGGGAGGTGACAGGTGGGCAGTGCAGCCATACGTGTTATTGAAGTGTTGGTTTAGAAAGTCTGGAGAAGGTTTGTTGCAAAGTGGCCATTCTCATGGAAAGAACAAAGGGAAGTGATTCATTCCCTGTCTCATCCAGTTAAGTCATGTTTACCGATATCAAGGATCCAATTTCGTATACTCAGTCCTTTGCATCTTTTCTGGAGAAGAACCTGAAGGTTCTTGAGCGCAGGCTCAACCTTGGTGACGATGTGCTGAATTGCGGTGGGAGCACTTACAAGTTTGGTTATGATGTTGCCGCTGCCACAGCTGGGAGCTCTAGCATGAGGGCTGCAACTAGGCTTTCTGCTAAAGTTGGGAGAACGCATCTGTCCATGCGGAGAACGCATCTGTCCATGCTCTGTGTCTAGTTGTGACTTTCAGAAGAGCTGCACCTAAAGAAGCACTCAGCCCGCAATCTACGTAGCTCATGCAACCAGGTTTTGAAGCCATGGAGAAACGTTCCTGTCTTAAGCTGTAGTTAAGAGAGCCTCTATGACCAATCTTAAGAGGTGCAGTGAGCCCCAGGCTCTCCTGGTAATGTTCTTCCTCACCTAATGGCAGAATTCTGGTTTTCTGAGTCCTATTTTCCTGTAAGCTACCCTCTCGCTCAGGGAAGCAGTTAGTTTTGGACGCTAAGAAAGCCTTAAAATGTAGTGAACGGATTGTAATAATACAGGAAATCTCTTCCACTGCTTCATTCCAAGAGGATTAAAAAATAATAGCTAAGTAACAGCATTTTACCGCTTTCTAGCCGAGGTAGACTTTGTATTGGAGGTGGCTGTAAGCACTGTTATGTTCCTCTTTTCTTGAAAGGTTTAAAACAGATTGCTTTCGCAGCTTGTCTTGAGCAGTCCACATTTTATAGGTCTGTAGACCTGTCACTTGAAGCTCAATTCATACTTAACACGAAACATATCTAGATTAGATGCGCAACTTGGTTAAAAAAAGCTATGATCTTTATACTGAGGAAAAGAGATTCGCTTACCAAACTCCTCAAAGCAGGAATGCGCAGAGGACAGTGGAGGAAAGAGCAAACGTTACTTGCTGTAATGTGGATGCTTCCTTTTCTGGAGCTGTACTCACAAGTTTGGGTTTGGTGGACATCCTAGAGAAACTGAAGTTGCGTGTGTGCTACTACGAGCTTTGCCTGCTGAATGTTTGGCACCAAAAGGGAAGGGACAGCAGGTATGAAACTACTCTGAAAAGCGTTGCTCCTCAAAGGTTCCTTGGCTCCAAAGAACTGGCAAAGAATTCATTTCATGTCTCCTTCTACTCTCTTTATCCCTATAAGCATCCATCCTCTTATGAATATGAAAAGCACCAGATACTTTTGTCATCCTTAGCAAACTTTTAACACTGGCAGAACAACAAAAATGGAGATGCAGAGTGTGAGTTAAAGTGCTAAGAGACCCTGCCTGGGCTGTTCTCCTTTCTCCTCTGTTTCCAGAGAAGCCAGCTCAGGGTATGTGCTGGGTTTCAGATCTAGTCTCTAGCAGGGCACTTGGGGCAGACTCCACCCCAAGGCAGGGAGTAATCCTGATTAGGGTCGTTAGTAGACGTCTTATACCTGGGTGGAAAAGGAGTCCATTTTCATGACTAGGACCTTTCTTAACCAAATCTCGTAAGGTCTTACTGATGGGCCAAGAATAAGGTGACCTGATGGACATTATGTGTTTGATATGTGCATGTCCTTTGCAAATTACCCTGTTACCAAGGCTGTAACTGTGTATTTTTGGTATGTTTACAGGGGTGACCCTTCAATTGTGAAACTGAATATTGCTATTACCACAGGCTACCTCATTTCTGGTAATTATGCAACATGTATATAACACACACAACCTGTATATTTATATTGAGTCACTATGCCTATATATTTATACTGAGCCGCTATGCTGGAGGTGCGAGACACGTATACAATACAGTTTGTACTGTGGCTTTTAAAATTGCTGATGGAGCTGTGGGTTGTGATGAAATCACAGGATCTTGCCAGTGGATGTGAAAGATGGAAAGATATCTCCCCGAGCACCGAGGAAGTGCCGCTATGTGGCCTTATGATGGTTTGACACGCAGCCACCAACTCCAGCTCAGTTTTGTCCTTCAGCCAACCGAGAAGGTGTTAAAGCAGCGCGCTTCACCTCCTTCAGCGTGTCTACAACTCGTAGCTCTTTTATCATACGTTTCTTCCCGTGACCTCAAAATGCCGGCAGAAGAATTTCCATAACCCTCAATACAAGCTGAGGCAAATGAGGCCATAAGATCCTGCCCGCCCACCTTTTAGTCGCACTTTAAGCCAATATTTAGTCATGTATAAAACATGGAAATTGTAAATTATTTTCTTGGTACGGCATTTAACCCTACATATATTTTGTGTTCTGAATTATTTACCGTCAACTAAAATTGGCGTGGGAATTCTGCTACAAAATGCTTTGGAGCTTTCTTTTCTGGTGTGTGGGGCTAATGCTGACTTAAGAAAGCAAAAACTTGTTGCGACCTGGAGTACTTTCAGGGAAGACTTCTCATGTTAGGAGAGGGTCTGTGGTCAGAGACTGGGTCATGGACTGGATTAGCTCTCAGACTAGATTTCTCACCCCAGTGGAACTGATAATCTGGTGATCAGCACGCCCAGTTTAACTGTGGGTTAATACGAGTCTCCATCTTTTCCATGAGAAGAACATCAGCTCCCATGTTTAAATTAATTGGTATCTATTTTTGAATTATTATGCATTAGACTTTCATTATGAATTAATGAATGCCTTTGAACAGAGACCTGAACCTGGCCACTCATCCTCTCTCACGTCCTTACGTAGTTAACATTTAATTATTAATAGAAAGTGGAGTGGCTATGTCAGATGATATAGAGTCCTGCCTGAGGATAGCTAATACAAAAGAGATCAAGGCACTGACTGTGCATATGAAAGGCACAGGGGTAAAGTCTTTGCTTTGGAACCTTGGTCACCAATATTCCAGTCCAAAGTACTCCTTTGGAGAAAGTAGGGACAGAAATTGCTTGTTGCAGAACAGAAAAGAAAATCTTCTGAAATCTCAGACCGTCATGCAACAAGAGTGAACTTTTCTGTCAAAGCTTTTCTTATAACATTAGCTCGGGTCCATTATATCACTTCTGCAGTAACTGGAAAATTGTAATTAAATAAAGCAAACATGCTTCTCATTCCAAGTACTCCTTGCAAAACATTTTTGGTAAATGGTTCCCAGGTTGCTAATGTAACTACTTTTTGATTCAGAAGTTCCCCGTAATACATCCCTGCATTTATTGCATGTATTTGGATATTGGTTATGCCCCCTGTAGCCATCTCCCCCCCTTTTTTTGGTCACTTTTTCCAAATTTTTGGGTTCCAAAGCGTGAAATCTTGCTATGAGAATCTGGATCCACGTCTTCCTTCCAAAATATTTCAGCTACAGCTATTGCCTCTGTACTTCCATTGATGTGGAAAGTAATATTTTATGGCGACTGTTGGAAGAATACTGTTGCCTAATGCTTTGACCACAGTTAAGTCTTTAGGATAAAGATCTTCTCTTTAGACATAATTAATTCAGAGAGCTTCTACTGATGCCATATGTTGGAATTTATACCTCTAAAACTTAGAGAAACGCTATTCTGAGGTCAATGGTAGTATAATAAATCGTTCTTTTTAATTGTTTCTTTTCTCTTGTAGATTTGTTGCTTATTATTTACTACTGGAAGGCGATTGGTGACAAATTTTTTGTAATACATCACTTGGCAGCTCTGTACGCTTACTATTTTGTACTGGTGAGTGCTGTGTTTTCCAGTAACGTAACAAGCAGATGAGATTGAAGACAATGCTTTTATAGATCTCATTTGCTTAATGTTTAAAAAACTTCTTCACTGGTTGGTGTGTTACCTTTGTGAAAGGCATCTTTATATTTTCAATCGTCATTACCTTCTACATGGTTTCCTCAGTCATTTGAGGTAAGTGCATGCCTTTTCAGTTACAGACCTTCAACAAAAACCGGTAACTAAGGTACTACTGAAACTAAAACTCTTCTCGTTTTTTGCTGCAGAGAGACTTTGACAGAGGGGCTTTTCACATGGTTACGGAAAAGGGTTTCAAATAAAACCACAAGTCTGAATATCTAGGTGGAAAATTAGAAGGAAATGGTTTCAAGGGGTTATGTTCTGCCTGTGATTGTATTTGCAAGGCCATAGGTTAGGAGCCCTAACTCTGGTGAATATACGACAATCAGCTGGGTGTATTTTTTTTCTGGGGTAGGTCTTTTTTTTTTTTTTTTTTCCATTTTAATTTTTTTTTTTTAAATCTGTTATGACACAAACCGATCCTTTGAGATGTCTCATTTAAGGTTACTTTGGTGGGGAGACAATGGATGATTAACTTTATAAATATCTGTGGCGTACATACATTGAAGGGAAAAGGGGGAGAGAAGGATACTGTTCTCTCTGCTGCTGGAATTTCTCAAAGAACCCTGTGTGACTTGGTAGAAATCCCACTGACCTCCAGAATAATGCTCCCGATTTTCTTCAGAAAAGCTCATTCAGTAAAGAAAGGCATCTTACAAAATACAACTTACTTCATTCACCACATTTTTTTCCCTGCCTACTGTGTGAATCCCAGGCTTACAATATTAAAAGTGTCGAGATGCCAGATTACTGTCAGATTTCCCATGTACAGTTTTAAGGGGACAAGGAAAAACCCTGTTTCGGGTTGAAGATAATAAGATCTACTAATATTGTCACAGATGAAAGTGAATTAGAGCTGAATATTAGAGAAATGAAAATATCACTACCAAGGCCAATCCCCGATGCAGAAAATCCATTAGTTGTTTCTGGAGTAAATAGCAAGCGTAGTGTTCTTTTAAAGCAGTTGTTGTTATTGGGATCTAGCTCTGCCCTTGGATGTCTGTGGGTTACTCTCATTCTCTTAATCTTCAGAGAAAGTTGCTCGTCAGTATCTTATTTCAAAAGTTGCTCTTGAAGATAGGAGAGGATTTGATTAAGAACACGGATTTTCTGTTTGGTGTAGCGCGAACTGACATGAAATGCCTGAAGTAGTGGGTAGGAGCGCGCTCACCGGGGGAAAGAGGAGTGATGACGCACGCTCTGTAGGTTGTTCAGGAGACCTACTGAAATTAAAAAAAAAAAACCACCAACAACTTTTTACCTCTACATCTGCGAACTGCTGCTTACCCAGCCGTTGTGTAATGGGATGCTACTTCCAGCACAACCAAATGATAAGGCAAAGGATATGCTGTACTTGTGTCTCTTGGAGGAAAGTGCTCAGTTACAACGTGTATCAGTGTAAACGTACCCCGCGGTTATCTGGATACCGGCACGGGGAAGATGCGCTCTGCTTCCAACCCACGGGGCACGGCGGGGACCGCGACAGAGCTGGTGGAAAGGGCTTCCCCTGCGGTGGGGAGGAGAGAAGAAAAGGCTTTATGTGCCCTTTCTGCTGCCAAAAGGAACTCATCTTCATTTTGGCAAATTATGTTCCTAAAACAATGCAGGGATGTTTTTTCTTTACCTTTCAGTGTTTCTGTTTGGGCTTGTTTAAACATTGAGAAATTAAAAATATTTATAAATTCTCTTCGACAGTAATAGTATCGTTATACTTACAGCCCGTGGCTACTTGTGCCAGTCTTCTCTAGCTAGCTTTCCATGGCCACTTAACTGAAAGTCTTTTAAGGATTTATTTAAAGCAAGAAACCACCGACGCGAGATACCTGAAGGACAATCGCAGCTTTTGTAGTAAACCTCATTTCGAAATTGCAAGGAGGTTGGCCACAGCTGGCAAACTCGCTTACTATCACTTTTAATAAAGAAGTTGAGATGTTGTATCATTCTGTATATGTCTGAAGACTTTAATCAAGATTTCACATGTACTTTGTTGATTTTTGTATGTCTATTTTGTTTTGCTTACCAGAGCAAAGGTCTGTTGGCTTATTTTGGAAACTTCCGTCTGCTTGCAGAGTTCTCCACTCCCTTTGTCAATCAGCGGTAAGTGGTTAGGGAATTTTTGCATAGTTCTTTCAATTTTAGTCTGTACTATTATTTCTGTCACTTAGGAAGATTTTGTTGTTGTTGAATGTCTGCTGAAAGGGAATTTATATATATTGAACTAAGGATTGCTACGTGGAAACCTTTTTTGCTATGAAAACTTTTTGCTGCTACAGCTGCAGCAGTATAACTGCTGTATTCACCCCCGATCTCCTTCTTAGGCTGGCCTTCTTAGGAAATACCAAATTTTTATGAAACTGCTGAACAAAAAGGTTCACAACTATAATATTGTTTATTAGCCTTTGTATGTTCATTTAGTTATTATAATGCAGCCATCATTTTCAATAGGGATTTTTTTTAGTATTGTGGACCAGGAAAAGCAGCAGGATAACATTGTCTTCAGGATCCTAGAATGGAATTGCATTGCCCTAGATAATTTGAAGTTTGTTTTGCAATAGTGCGCACGTATTTAGACCAGTATTAATGTATGCATATGAGTACATAAAATAATACAAACGGATATTCGTTATTTCCTTTCAAAGATAGTTCTGGAAATTATTTTGAGCATTTAGAAAAATAGTAAAGGATCTAAATATATCCAGAATGGTTAATCTTCATACTTGTGATCAGAGCAGAAAGCAGCAGAAGGGTCTTCTGCAGAGCTCAGGGACAGTGGAAGCCTGCCATGGCTTCTGGTTATGGCGTGGCTACTGGAATTGCTGCCGTGAGTATCGGAAAAGGAGCCTGATGATGCCACATACCACCAGTTGGGGAAAGCGGTCAGTGGAGCTTCCCAGTGCTCTGGGGAGGGTGGCCTCTCTCTGTACTCCGTAGCCACTGTGGCCCGGCCGGGGACGGGGATTTGCCTCAGGAGAGGGCCGTGCTCCTCTTCCTCAATTTGTTTTTTGTTTTTTTTTTTTTTTTTTTTTTNTTTTTTTTTTTTTTTGCAAGGTAGGATCCGATCTTTCAGTGGATCAGGCGCCTATTCCTCACCTGTACTTTTCGGGGTGTGTTTCTACTCCACTGATCCTACATGTGTGGCATCTCTTTTCTTTTCCAGGCATCTGGTAGAGAAAAGATAAAAGTTTGTAAGGCTAATAGGAACTGTAATCCCCGTGCAAGCAGGGTATCTGAGTATTAGCCATTACTGCATTGTGGCTGTAAACTCTAAAGTGTTTTATGAGCATTCCTTGGATCTCTAAGAATAAAAAAGACCATTCTGAGATCCCTTTTGAACATTAGCTTGGCCAATTCAGCTTGCAGGAGGGCAGGACGGGATAACGGAGCTCTCCAGAGGTTGCATTCGTTTGCCCAAGTGCAGCTGAGTAGGAGATTATAGTCTAAGTAGTCGTCCGTGCTTTGTGTGCACAGAGAAACTGAGTAAATAAACACTTCTTTAAACTTAATTTAGCAAAACAAGGAAGAGGACAGTAAGAGAATGAAAAAAGGTGGTATTATATTTTAGGTTGCTGTATTGAAAATCAAGTCCTAGTGAATGGCGATTCTCCCAACCACCAAGATAGGACTTCATCCCGGGTTTACGTGGTGCCTATACTGATGCTTATCTTCCAGCCTGTGGCGTTAGGAAGCACCGTGACACATCTGGCTGTTAAAAGTAATATGCGTTATGCTTTTAAAATGCCTGTGGTGAGATCATGTGTCTTTGAATACCCACATTTACTGCTTTCTCGGAAAAACTGAAATCTCTGTAGGAGATAATCGAGTCCCGTGCGCTAAGGGATGTCATCTCATTAGTGCATGAATGTTTTTTTGGTTTTTTTCATGAAATTTGAAGAGAACCAGACCCTTAAGACAGTAAGAAGTGGATAATGATAATGATTTACGTTATGTTTCTTGTTTGCATTCTTAGTATTACCAAAAGAGCTGTTATTAAAATACAAAATCATACTCTAATCTGGGAACTGTAGTATTTTCTTCGTATTTCCTGTCTGTGTTGTTAGGGATATCTAATTGGAGGTTGTCTCCGTGCCAAGCATTTGTATCTTTTAATGTTAGTATCAGCATTTATGTAACTAATGATGAGCTGTGGTGGGTGAAATTGTAATGATAACTATCATTTACTGGCTTTTATTTTTTTGAATTTGCTGGGAGAAGGAGGTAGCTAAGTCCAGCTACCCTTTTTTCTAAGTTACCGATCTTGGCACATCGCATATATATACTTTAATTTTTTTTTTAATATATATGACTTTCGGAATCTTCATTGTATATATCAATGAGAGTACAGGCCTTGATTTTTAGTCTGACCAAATATATCGGGTCTCTCTCTTCATCATCCCAGTAAGCGTTTCCATGGTGAAGTATCCTACTTCCAGGCTGGACTGCCACCTGGAGTGCCTGGATTTTAGTTGTCTCAGTTGCACTCTTTGTGTTAGAGCTGGATGTCTGGCAAGTCTTGTTAGTATATCTGTAATTACCTAGGTTGTAATCTGTAGGTAATGAAATGAAAAATG
This sequence comes from Scopus umbretta, assembly GCA_013400535.1. Lineage (NCBI taxonomy): Eukaryota > Metazoa > Chordata > Aves > Pelecaniformes > Scopidae > Scopus > Scopus umbretta. The sequence goes on from VZTL01017392.1 coordinate 37,213, forward strand.
ACTTTAAAAACCAGTTTTAGAACTGTTACTTTGGTAAATAGTTTCACCCCCATATTTCCTTGAAAATAAATTGATTATTCCACTTCCCTCCCCATCCTCCATCACGAATACAGTGATTGAAGTAATGTTCCTCCAGTCCTCTCTTTAACCTGCCATTGTTGCACAAATTTGCCTTGTGTTTATTCTGGTTTCAGTGTGAATGATAAAGAATTAGAGGAATTTGTTGCTCCTTTTTCTAGGGATTCAACCCGCAGGTTCTGCGTGCTAGGCAATAGATAAGTTATGCCTGTCTACTAAGGACTTAATATGCAAGAATGTTGTTTTTATTTTAAAGGCCACTTATGACCCAGTCGCAGCAGCAGCGGGGGGGTGGTGGTGTTAGATTTATCTTTTTCATTGCATAACATGCCTAGCTGTGACATGATCCGGTGCCATTTACAATGCCTGGTTCTGAAGTTCGGGTTTTGGGCTGGTCAGAGGCTGGACAGAAAATACCAAATCTGAGCAACAGGAAATTGGAGCTCTAGCTAGATGACCATATCCAAATACAATCCTAGAATTGCTTTCAGGGAAGCAAACAGAATTGTAGCTGCCCGTTGGTGCAAATGATAGTAAAAAGTCGTAAGTTTGAATTTATTGTTTTGAAAGAGAATTTGAATTATAGTGTATTACACAATAGTCACTGAAATGCACACTGTCAGCTGGCTTACAATTCAAATTGGGATTTTCTATGTGTTATTCCGCAATGGATATTACACACTGCTTAAGGGCGGCGGGGGGGGCGGAAATGCAGCCAAGCAGAAGAATTTGCAACTAAGCCAAGACACAGTGCAATAATTTAGAAATGAGAAGGGTAGAAGCAATTATTAAATTAAAGGATTAATTAAAAAAACCAATGATATAAAATCCTTTTTTAGTGAGATGGCTTCAAGTCTGCCTGGCATCTGTGACACTTCTTTTGCAGGTGGTTTTTTGAGGTACTGGGATATCCCAAATCTTCAAAGGCCAACATCATCAACGGTGTGCTGATGACAGTCGTGTTCTTCGTGGTGAGGATTGCCGTCATGCCTATATATTACAGCCATGTAATTTCTTCATTTGGAACAGAGGCTTTCCAGAGATTAGGATTTGCAGCCCAGAGTGCCTGGATTATCTCAAGTGTTGTCTTGGATGTTATGAACGTGATGTGGATGGTCAAAATTGCAAAAGGATGCTGCAAAGTCATTTGTCTTATCGGACAGGAGGAAGCCAAAACTCATAGAAATGGAAAATCTGACTAGAAATCACATGCAGAAAATGAAATTTCTGCTATGAAAGTAATTTGGGTTCACTGAAGCAGTGCACATTCCTGCCATGGAATGCTCCTCTTGAGGAAACAAGGTATTACCTCTGTACTGACCTTACTCTTTCCCTAGCCACACTGCCTGCACACCCAGGGCCACGCTTTACGGATCCTGTCCAGTGAGGAATAAAAGCAAAAGCTCACACAAATGAGTTCCACGCGTCTGTTCTAAGCAGTTACAAGCTACTGAAATTAGAAAGGAGCAGGCTGCTTGCTTGTTGTCCACCAGTGTGTTTGAAGTGTTTCACTCAGGTTTCTCAGATTAATGTGTTTTATAAATCCAGTGAACACTGACATCTCTCCTTTTTTAGAAAACAAAAAAAACCCTCCCCGAACTCCTGATGTGGTGCAATTTTCCTGGCACGTTTCTATGTTTCTTCTAGGAATAGCAATCAAGATTTCATTCTTGACAACTTTTTCATTTTTGCAAGAAAAGCTAAAAATGTAGCTTTGATTCTGTGAAGTCTTTTACTGCGTTTTGTTCTGCCTTACATGAATGCAAACCATTTGGGGAAATTTGTGAAATAATTTTATCTAAAATGCTGTATTATAAGGCTACAGAATATCTTAGAAGTGGTCAAAATACTCTGATTTTGATGGGAAGGATTCACTTTTGCTGTGTTAGATTACATGCAGGAATACATTTTCTAAATTGCCCGTGGAATTTTTTTCATAAGTTAGTATGTGTGGAAACAGCATAATTCTTACTGGAGAGCTTTTTCCTTTGCTGCTACTACCTTTGAGAAGTCCTGCAGCTCTCCTCAGACTTTTTTTAACCGTTGGCTATTTGGATGCAAAGTTTAGTAGTAGAGAGATGAAATTCTTCTGTATATGTGATGTGCCACTTACAGTACTACTTTTTTTTTTTTTCTTTTATCACAGAAATGACACGTTTGATACGAAGTGTTTTTGGTCACGTTTTCCTTGCTAATCACATCAGAAATCTGAGGTGTTGACTAAAAACATTCCTGAGTTAACAGTGCCAAACTTCTGTAAAGCTGTATGGTAATTCTGTAGAATGACAGTTCACTTCTGTAGGCACAACGTTTTTTTTCTTTTCTTTTTTTTTTTTTTCTAAACCAGGTATTTGTCCATAGCTACTCCGTTCCTTTTTCTGCAAACTTAAAGGTTCAGAGGCCATCAGAGAAGAATCTTACCACCTGGGAATAGTCTAGAATCTAATTTATAACACAATTGGAGGAGATTCTGCTCTTTGTGTTATTTTTAAATGATTTTGAGAGCTGTAGTTTTGCATAGCTTGGTTTTGTTTTGCTTTAAACCACATCTGAATTGGGACTAACTCCTGTTTTTTTGCCTTGGTGGTTTTTTTGTTTGTTTGTTTCTTTATTTGCTTGGGTTTTGACATTACGTGTTATTTTTTATACCTTCTGTAAGGTTGCTGAAAGTATCCATTTTCACTTGGTACTTCAGTGCACGTCCTAATTGTTGTAGCAGACTGTTGAAGCAATTTATTTTTAAACAAAAAGATGAAATATTTACCTTGCCTGGGATTAAGAGTTTTCCCTCGCCCTGTTCCCTCTGACGAAGCTGGGTGAGGTGAACCTCTGCAGTCGGAGGTGTGAGCGCCCCAGTACCGTGCGCTCGGGCGAGGGACGCAGCGTTCCCGCCTTCAGGAATCGGATGCCCGTAAGACCCCAGGAGGGGCTGCGTGGGCCGAAATGCCTGGCAACCCAAGGTGGCTGCGGTGAGTTTAGTTCCTCCGTTAAAATGATGTCGGGGAGTATGGTTTGGGCAAGCGTCTTACGCGCTTTGATAGGCCTGGTTCTGCTGTTTCACTGGGCAGGCATTTTTCCAAAACGGTTTCCCAATCATGCCGTGTTAAAGGAGGTATCAAGGATTGTTAATACTTCTGGGGTTTGGTGGTTTTGGTGTTTGGGTTTTTTGTTGTGGTTTTTTTTTTTTTTTTTTAATATTCTGTGCTTTTTAATACTTCACAAGCCTGCAGACAAAAGATCTGTTTATACCTTGGGAAAGCTGGCAATTAATCTGCGTAGCTGTATGATTTGAGCGAGCGCAGTACCTTATTTGGGTACCAATAAATCCGTAGTCTTTGTGAGTTGATCCTGTGACCGGCTTTGCTGAAAGAACAGACTCCCTTTTACACGAATTTACAGAACCTGGCATCTTTTAAAATAGTGGTTTCAGCGTATCTAATGCAAAATCCAGGCTACGTAGAAAGGCTCTATGTTTGTATCACCTTTATGATTTAAAGGTGTAAATGAAATACTTTTTACCTTGCGCTTTTTAGGTCGCTAGATCAGGGAACCATTTTGTAATTGCTTGTTCCTTTCTAAAATAAATTTTAAATCTGTCAATTCAAACATTTTGGAGAATATGTTTGAAAACAGAAGGCTGCTTTTCTTACTTGGGAAGTAGGATAAAAAAATAATAGGAAGATGATTTGGTGCAGCTCTTCAGGTGCTAACTCATGAAAAATTTGAAATTCATCCCTTCTTAGCATTAATCTTTAAGATTTCGGTATTTTAAATTTTTTGTTTTCAATAGAGAGCACTAATTAAAATGGTCTGCTTCCTTCACTTCTAGGTAGACTTGTGTCTGATGGGGGTGGGAGGGGAGAAAGTCAAGCTAGAATAAAATTAAGTTAAAACTAGATGGGGGAGAGGGGGGGGAACCAAAAAACAACCAACCAACCAAAAAACCCACACCAAAACCCCCAAACCTGCATAATACACATTGGGCAACAATCCAGAATGGAAAGGTAGGGGGATGATTATTTTAAAGCGTGTCAGATTTTGGATTGCTGTACACAATTAGTGTAATTAAAATAATATTTTACAATGCATTAGGTTTCAGTGTTAATTTTTTAAAATTTAATGTATTACAATTATGTCCTGATGCGTCTACTCTGTGTCAGAAGACAGCTTTCTAATGAAACAAATTATTAACACGTGTGTTCGGCAAGGACTGTAGTAAACAGTCTGCCAAGTTGTGACGTACTGAATACGTTAGCATGGGGCACTTTTGACCTGCCATTAAAAGCTTATAATACAGCAAATTAGATAGCTGCGGCACCCGTTTTTCAATTGCACTTTATTAATTTAAAACCTGTGGTGAAATATTGATGAAATTTAATGTTGCAAGCTTGTCTCTTTGCTTTTTTTTTTTTTTTTTAATGCAAAAAGGTAAATGCATGATAAGTAGCATCGTAATAAATGCTACCTTTAGAATGTAATGTTATCTTATTAGTGGCTTAAAACTTCTATTTTTAACAGAGGCATTGCCTAGTGTAAAAGCAGGCTCTTGCTCTGTCGCCAGGTGTCTGCCATGGACATACGGAAAGGAGTTAATCTTGTACAGAATGCTCAGACATCTTGTTTTTCTTTTCTTTTACATTCTTCAGTAGCAGGTGACATAACGTTAGCGCGATGATCCTGGGAGAGACTGTTTGTACTGGTGAGGCGGTAGGTAGGAATGCAAGGTTCCCTTTTTTTAATGGCTTTACTTTTTCATCAACAGATGAGTAAATACTACTTTCAGAACTACTGCAGGGGAATGGTGGGTCAAGTTTTGCTTTTATAATTGATTTGTGGATACAGGACTTGCAGAGGGGAAACGTCCGTCAAATACTCATTTTCTTGGTGAGTGTTCCAGGGGATTTCAATGAAGTCGAGAGCCTTACGCTACAGAGACGCTTTACGGGTTATCTGTGCGCATCGTTCAGTGGTAAGAATTCCATCTCTGAAGCCTACTCTACCTCTATAAATACGTGCTATCTTGAGCGAGCTCAATAATTTAATAACTTAATTGCCTAAAAAATAAAATCTGTTGAATAATGAAAAATATCCTATGCACAGGAAAATGAGGGGAGCTGACTTTATATATAAAGTTTTTAACGACTCCAAATTTTGTATTAAAATTTATTAAAAGTTAAATTAATTACAGTGTCTGGAAGAGAATTACTTCCATCTTCACCTGGAAAATTACATGAGAAGATTACTCATACCGCAGAACTAATGTTAACCTAAGGGTAAAAGCTTACACAAGTGAGCAAATGCGTTCAAGCAGGCTTAAAGAGGAGAGGTGGAGGAGACTTTTGAGAACAAAGGTACAGAGACCCAGATGTCTTCCTGCTGCTGTGGTTGGGACAGAAAGGTCTAGGTATTTCCACATCTCTGTTCACGGTGGAAAATGGAACTTTAAAAGTTTTCAAGCTGTATAAAATGGGTGATCAGCTGTTGATTGCTGTATGGAGAGGACTTGTTCTCATGAACTTGAGCGGGTTAAGTACATGTACATACAAGCTTTCCGTAAAAGATCATTTAATAGAGAAGTTTGTAAAATTGTCTTGTGATGCTTCTGCTGAGCCATTCAGAGGAAAACAAAGGGCTGCTTGACAATTACTCCAGCTTAGGATCTGGTGCAGGGTTGCCTGCTGGTGAAAGCCATCAGTAAAGCAGATCGAAAGGGACTAGAATTTTCAGATGGAAAAAAATGCAAGCGTAGAGGACTTTGAAAAGTATGGGCAGCCCTCTTGCATATTTTTAATAGCCTACTGTACAACGTCATTATCTGGCTACGAGGAACTTCACGAGGAAGGCTTTGTTCCTGGTGGAGCGTCTCTGTCTGTGGAATATATTTGACAGCTGGAAAAAGAACAGTACTTCATCACGGAGATCCTGACAGCAGTGAAATGGAAATGGCGATCAGTATTTCTGAACTTTAACATCATCCAAAGCCGGGTAAAATCTCTTTGTTGGACAGGTGAAGGTCTTAGGATTTTCTGAAAGCAACTTGAAAGTTCTTTTTGTGGTAGAGAAGATGAGAGATGTGCTGCTTGGGATGTTTAGAGATCTGGGATTAAGCATCAAATCATACTTGTAGGTGGTAACACTTGGTAAGGTTTCTTATCCATTACAAATCTCTACTAGCTACCTCCTTTGAGATTCTTGCTCTATTTATAATAACCAAGCACTTTATCGCTCAGTAAAGAATGGAAGGTAGCTCTGAAGAATAACTTGTTTTGTTTGGTATAAGAAATATTTTGGCAAAATTTCTTCTGAGATCCGTTTCATTGTGTGATGTCCTGCACCGAGAGGGCATCTGATTATAACGATGTGTATAAATTTTTAACCTGGTTGTAGTGCAAAGGAAATGCCTTTAAGAGAGTGAATTATGGAGCGTTCAGCATGGCTTGGTATCAACCACATAATGATCCAGTGTGCTATTTATAACTTCCTACTTACTGAAATTGAAAATACAAAAGCAAATAAAATATTCTGTAGTATATCTTTCTTTTTAATCTATGCGTGGGATGTCAACCATTGTACTTGTCTTGTGGACAGGACATGCTTTTATGAGCCTATAAATATTGAAGTACGTGAGAATCTGCATCCCAGCGGATCATGTTGCATGTAAATTGTCTTCTAAGTTTTTAAATTTTGGTATTTTTAAAAAATTTGCTAGGTTTGAAAGCAACGTTTAAATATTAATACTAAGCTGTAGTACAGAACGTAACATTTGGAATGCGATGCGGGATGTATTGGTTTTGTTTGTTGTGACCCTGTTCCAGTTTCACAAGCTCCCGTGATGGGGGGAAAGGAGGAAAAGGGCTAGTCACGAGCTCGGCGATACAATTTGCACACTTAGTATGCACGCATCCAAATATCCTGGATTTGTTTCTAGCATGCATATACCAAACAGTGTTTTCTTTAATATCTGCAGATACCTATGTACACTGAATAATTTTAATACGGAAGCACCGCTAACCTGATGGGAACAAATGAGTTACAAGTTAGGCATAAGTAACGGAGCCTGCAATTCAAAAATGTCTATATAATCTTCTGTCTAAAAAGAAACTTGATAAATATATCTAAAGTGCAAGGACGGAAACTGTAAATTCTGCTAGACTGACTTCTGGTAAATCTTGACAATCTGGTTTGCAGTAAATACTAATACTGTCACACGACGTCAGGATCGCGTTATTAAATTCAAATAGTAATGTGGCCTGACTGATTGTAGTAGCAATCCTTATCCCGGCACAGGAACTTAAAAATGCAATATAACAATTCTGCAGATCGGTGATAAAAGTAATCAGTCCTAGTAAGGCGAATGATTAAGTATTATGGGTTTAGATTTACTTTTTATTATTAAAAAAAATCTGCATTATTTGTTTGCATTTCGGTGATACTGTAAAGCATTTCTATATTTTGTTTTGTTTAGGAGCTTGCGTAAAATGATATTGGCTGATTATTTTTTCCCTTTGATATATGCAATAATGTCAAGAAGCAATAAATTGCATGTTGTATGCAAGGTATGGGTACTTCATAATAAAAGAAAGGAACGCAGTTTCCCATTTTGTGACTCTTTCTTTCTTAATATGGTAATAGGTTATGTACCTATAAGGAATGCATCATGAAAGAACAATTTTCTTTGGGTTCAGTTCATAAACAACTGGCTTGGATGGTAGCTTGAAATTTCGTGCTCTTTTTTTAGCTAAAAAAAAAAAAGATGGGGAGGGAGTACAAGGTCTGAGCCACGCTTGTTCAGGTGCCTGGACTTTTAAAGGGCGAAACTCTGTGGAGGACATCACTGAATATACTTGAACTATAAATTTTGTTGTGTATTGAGGCAAAACTTGGCAGTCCCTTACTGAATACGGAGATGCGCCATTAAGTTCCTTAATGTGGCAATCCCTAGATTCTGTATGTGCTGTGAACGGGGATGCCTGGGAGCCAGGAATTGTGTGGTAAAGCTCGTAGGTCTCTGTGAGCATCCTCGGTGGAAGTTGCTCCCGTTTTATATCTTAACCATTGGCGTCCAAACATGGGAATTGCTTGTGTTTCTGTGAGTTTTCTTTTGCGTTTATGCAACCGTTAAGTTGCTAGAAGAAAACACAAAGCATTCCAGTGGTTTTTACTTTTTTCCTCTTATCTTTTAAGGGGAATTTAGTTCCATTGGTAAGTGATATTCCTAGGGTACCGATTTTACAGTGTTAGTGTAGAAAACTTCTCGTTAGCCAGTCGGTCTGTTTGGAAGTGACTGGGAATGTCTGGAAATGTTATTTGGGGTCGGATGCTATATAGGCCAGATCTCCAACTGCTTGAGGAAGGACAATGGGGGCTCGGCGGGAGGCTTCCGTGTTGGCACTGGGCAGCTTTTAACACTGAATGGCGGAAAGGCAGGACTAAGCGTGGCTGGGAACACGGGATGCCTTTCACTGAGCCGTTCTGAACCTGGCAAATTCAACAAATCTTGCTTCAAGCGTGAGAAACGTACCTCTCCCTAAGATACAGGGTACAGAAAGCATTTTGCGTATCCATTTCTTTATCATGTTCTGGGGCAAAGTTGTTCTCCTTTTTCTCCCAAATTCGTTTTTTTTTTTTTTTTTTTCATGACTCTTTGTGTTCCTGCTGAAAACTTTGTTTTCTGCACTTGTGTGGGTGTGGTAATTCTGCATTGGGTTTGGTTTTTTTTAATATTTTTTTATTTACTCTTCACAGTGGATATCTGTCATTTTTTAGATGGTGGGCTACTCTTGCCGCCTCTTATTTTGCTCTGCTTTTCCGGAGTTCATGGTGTAATATACCTAAGGGTACACTGTGCGCTTCGTTGGGATTGTGACCAAGGCGTTGGTTTGTAGTTCTTTACGTTGAGGAAAAAGTATTTGCTGCTTGGCTTGTCTTTATAAAGGGTGAAAACTATTATCTGTACAATGACTAATAAGTAGCGCGGTTTTTGCTTCTGGCAGGGAGACAGCATACTGATGTCAACATAATGTACTTTGAGAGGAAGGTGTAGAACCAATTCCCCGTTTTGAGAACATCAGAGAAAGAAAATGTGTTTTACCTTAGAGTCGTTGGGCCACTGACTGGAAATATTTGGAAGCAGAGATGCCAGTCTACAGGAGGCTCGTCTTACTGAACTGCGTTGTCAAGTGGAGCAAGCGAAGCGCTACAACAATCGTGTATCTTGTTTGGTGCGGCTCACACAGCTGTGAATGCCGTCTTGGAGATTTCAGCAAAGCCAAATGTGCAACTTGGGCAATGATGGAGGCAAGCATCGTGTTGTCTATGGCATATAAAAGAGACCCAGTAACTGACATAGACTCATAGAATCGTTAAGGTTGGAAAAGCCCTCCGAGATCATCTAGCCCAACCATCAACCCAACACCACCCTGCCTGCTAAACCACGGTGCCCCTTTCCCAACTCCAGGTACTCAATATGCTGCACTAGTAATTTCTGCATGCAGAAAGGGCAGGAAACCGTTTCCTCTTACATAATAAACACTATGAAAGGGGAAAACTGAGCGGAAAGATGGCTATTGGATACTGCTTTATACTTGTATTTTCCTTTCATGTTCACGCTGAATGGCAACGTCCTCGTTAATACAAAAGATCCCATTTTGAAAGGTGGTATGTGAACGTGTTCTTAAAAGCACTCCTGAATGTGTGAAAGAAGTTTTTTAATTCAGGTCGTTACGTAGCTTGAAATAGTGCTTGTGAGAACTGCTTCAGCGTGGCTTAGCGTTTGTCTTTCTCATCTTTTTCAAAAGAAAGATGAGAGAGTCACTCGTTTCTCTCTTTACACCGAAATACATGCGGCGGGTGCAGGAGGCCCCTCTTCCAGGTTTGAATTTGGATTTTCTTCATCCCATGTAATGTAATGATCAGGCCACTTGAAGCTTAAATTGCTCCCTACGTTACTTTTGAATTGTGCCACCTGAAACAGGATGTTTCAAAAAAATAATCATGTTTTTTCATCGGCCCTAATTGTTGTATTTATCACGAATGTTTGTCTTGTGTCTCCCCACCTGCCTTTTCCACCCGACAGCCTGCCCAGCGCCCGCGTTGCGGGACGAGCAGTGAGGCAGCCCTGCGGGGTTTGCGCTCGCTGTTGCGGCTGCGACTGCACGGCTGGATCTTCCCCTCTGATGGCCCAAAAGGGATGGGATGAGAGCAGGCTTCCTTGCTCTGAGGCAAAAATGAGCTCCGTGTTCCGAGCCGTCAGGCTGCGCCGTGTTTCACGCATAGAGTTAAACTGCATCTTCTGGCATTGAAATGGGGTAAAATGTGAGTACATCTTCAGAGCTGTGATGCTTTTTTTGACTAGCTGGCGTTTAAAAACCCTCTTTGGGAAGCTTGGTATCTCTAAGTTTAATACTAGACAGGATCCACCTTTACAATATTGATTCATGCCGCTAGTACAGCCGGCGTTTTTTCTACAGTTAAAATTACGTGCGGTTGTAAGGGACGACGATTCCACAAACCAAACGCCACCGTGACCTTGGATAGCGGCTACCTCATGCCGACCCAGCGGTACGGGGATTAAGCGCGACCCTCGGTACCTGGAATGCACTTAATGGC
>VZTL01017393.1:1012-21577 GCA_013400535.1 Scopus umbretta
AAAAAAAGGAAGAAGAAAAAGAAAAAGGAGATTAGAAATTATAAACGGCAACAGACAACAACAACAAAAATATACAGCTTTCTCCTCAAACTGTTCTTTTAGTCCCAACAGCGTCTGCTGTGCAGAGCTCGCGTCTCAAAATTCACAGCTGCTCAAAAAAAAAAAAAAAAAAAGAAAAGCTCATGAATTATTTATCCCCGCTCAGATCAATCCTTCAGTGTGCTGTCAGCGAGGAATCAAAGCCCCAACAAGGCAGGCAGGGGAGGAAGCGGCTTCCAAACCCCCGNCCCTGCCTATTAATAATTGATGGCAAAAGCTTATTTTAAGGCACGTAAGTCACCTTGTTCCCAGGCAGGCTTCTCCCCCTCACCCCCAAATCCAGCCTATTTCCACCAGCACGGCACTAATCGAGGGCACTTCATTCCCACTTCATTCCCAAGGCTCAGCCTTGCCCTCAGTGGCTCCATCTCCTGCCTGCAGCCTCTGAAACTCTTAAAATCCTCAACCTCTCGCTGCAGACAGCACCTGCCTCCCTGCCGGCTATTTCCCCCTTCCAAGTGACAGGGGAGTTAAAAAAGAGCAATTGCAGCAGCCGAGGGAAGGAACTGGCCCCGTCCCTGTCCCCATCTCTCCGGTCCCCCGTCCCTTCAGGGTCTGCAGGTGTCTTTCCTGGAGCCGCAGGTGCGGAGGAGAGCAGAGGGTAGGGGCACACGGGGACTGGAAAAATACTGCTCGTCCCCCCTGCCTGATACGGAACAGAGCTGAGGGTGGGATGGGGAGAGAGGAAATGTTTTAGCTTATTTTTCTCTCTGCTTTTCAGAGGAAAAATCTAGCCTTGCAAAAGAGCGATGGGCAACCGCCCTGCACGCAAGGATGCTCCAAGCGTTGAATCGCGCCGGGAAGCGCTTCCAGCACGCGGAGGCCAGGCTCTGCTCTCACCATCCCAGCGAGGCGCCGGCAAGGCTGGCTCCCGCAGGAGGGTTTGCAGGGGGAAGAGTGCAAGGTGATGCTGGTGCCAGGGTGGTGGGGGCAGGACGGCAGAGCCGCTCGCAAACCCGCAGCCCAACGCGCCACAGCAGAGCGCCCCAATGTCGGTGCCTTGCCCACTTGTGTTAGGGATAGGCGAGACCTTCGCGGGAGGAAAGCATCCCTCCCCACCATCATTTCTGAATTTTGGGATATTTTACATCTCTACTCAGCAGCGAAGAGCCCAGCGCAGTATCTGCTCCCAGAACTGCTCCCTTTCCCATGAGCTCCACCAACCAGCCCTAATCCACTTGGGGGCTCCCAAAGCCCTGCTCCCTTCTCAGGGGGGAGACCTCTCCTCCTGAAAGCGCTGGGTTTGGTCTCTCTTGTGCTGACCCCAAGCCTTGTGCTGCCAGAGCACCAGTCACAACCTCCTTCCTACAGCACCTCTCCTCCTAGAGCATCCCTGTTTGTTAGGGCGGATGCAACGCTGTTGCATTAGCCCCTGCAAAGCGCTGGGTCCGTCGTTAACCTCCCTCCTGCTCTCAGTCTGGAGCTGGTTTTGCGATGCTGCTTCAGCTCTGATTTTGCAAAGCCCAGCTGCAGCTCAGCAGCTGGAGAGAAAGGCAAGGGCAGGCGCGGGAGCCGGCTGCACCCAGGCCCCGTCCCCTGCCATGCCCGGGGTCCTGCCCGAGTTTGCCTTTGCAGAGCCCGCTGGCAGGCAACTCGCTGCCAAAAAACCAGACAAACTGCATTTCCCGCTGCCTTAACCTGCCTGTACCCCGTCGAGCAAGGGACGGTGGGTGCACGGGGCTCAGCTCTCCTGCTGGTGCTGCCGCGGCTGCCAGCCTCCACGCTGTCCCCAGCCAACACCCCCGCGATGCTCCGGGAGAGCATCCAGTGCAGCCCTGAATTCCTGCAGCACCTTTCCTGGTGCAAAGCCATTTATCACCGCATACAAACAGCTTGCTCGCTAAAGGCCACCCCATGACAAAACGCCAATAGGTGTATTTACATTCAATATGTCCCGCTAATCTGGCCTTCAGAAAGCGTCTGCTGAATCTGTCCTTTCGTTCCTGGGCGTCACCTCTTTAATCAGTCTCTCGTTACTGATCGCAGATTGATTTCAGTTCCAGTAGCTAATAGGTTTTCCTTTTCATTTTCACCATCACGTTTAATTAAAGCAAGGTGGGTCCAACCGCATCAAATCATATCAAAGTCTGTCTAAGCCCCAGGTGAGTGAAAACACCAGCATAAATTATTGATTAATCTTTGTTCAGATTAATCTATCACTGCCTTTCCCTGGGCAGCATGAGGACGGAGCTCACGAGATGTTTGTCTTGTGGCAGCTGCTTGTGGCTGCTGATGACACCGTGGCGTCTCCAGCCAGGGAGGCACGGTGAAAACCTGCTCCCCGAGAACATCGCGTCCCTCACCCCCTTCTCCCAACAAATCCCAGCCCCGGGACACAGCGGGCGCAGGCTTCACCCTGGGAGTCGTTGCTAAACTTCCAGAGCTTGTTATCCTCTGGGAGAAGGATGTAAACCACAGTGAGAAGTGAGATTAAAAAAAAATAATCCCCATTTCTGCACAAAGCCCGGACTAAAGGCCCTCGGGCTGGAACAACAAGTGGCTTTCCCCTGTCTGGGAGGCTCTGGAGCCGAAGGGTGGGTGGCGGCAACGCTCAGAGCAGGGAAACCCTTCTCCCCTGCCCAGCTGCGGCTGCTGAAACAGATTTCCAAGGGATCAATGGAAACCACCACAAGGATCGTACCTGGAGGCGGTTTTATGTCAGCGTGCAGAGGAGATGAGGACCGACAAGAGGAGGCTGTGATGGGGAGGGAAAAACCAAGCAGGCACGAAGGGAGGTGCCTGCTGCCGCTCAGCCAGCCGGCACCGGCGAGGTTTGCCCTGGGTGAGCGCGGCCAGCTCCACGCTGGGAGGGTTTTCTCCCCCTCCCAAGGCTGGGCGAGAGCCTGAGCTCGGAAATGATCCCGAAATGCTAAAAACCAGCAGAGCCTTGGAGCGCCCAAGGGGTCCTCTGCGGCTCGGCCGGAGCCGGCTCCTCCAGCACTGCAGCAACCCAAACCTGGAGAGCAAACACGCCTTTCGGATTATGAATAAAGATCGAGCCGAGGCGTCCCTCCCGCTCCCGCCAGCAGCCGGCTCTCCTGCCTGAATACTAATTGCTAGTCTAAGCTGAGACCACTTAAAGGCAGCTCTGGGGCCAAAGTGTGGAAGAGGCGATGGTGTATTTGCACCATTTGGGGCGAAACAGGTGGCTTTGCTGGATCCAGAAAACTTCTGTTCTTGGAATAAACTTCGGATGCTGCCAAAACCTGAGAGGGGTGAAGGGCTGGATAGAAATAGCTGGAGACTGGGGAGGGATTGCCAACAGCATCAGATCAGCTTGTGAGTCAGCAGCATTAGCTCTCACCTCAACAAGCAATCTGCAAATTGTGCAAATCTGCTTTTCACAGTTCACCTCACCTGCTAAATGGCCTCAGATTTACAGCTTGGGTGTTCACGCTCAAAAATGACTGAGTTAATAAAGAAGTGGAAGGGAGGCAGGCAGGGGGAATTAAAACAAACACACAAGAGTTTGGATTTCATTTGAGGAGATGGCAGCAGCCGTCCCACGCGAGGGTTTATGCCACAAGATGCTCGGCTGAGCTCGTTTTGCAATTACACCCCCAGAAACACCTGAGACCGGTTCCCAAGCCGGGCATCCCTTTTGCTTCCCTATTTTTCCACCTGCTTGCTGCAGCTGCAGCCCCTGCCTGAAGCCCTCATCGTGCAGGGGGACTCTTTGATCAGGTAAAGATTTCCAATCCTTCTGGATTAAAATCCTCCTGTCATCAAATGCAAACCGGACAAGGGGATCAGTCTATGCAAGGAGAAGATGAAAGGGGCCGTGTTTCCCCTCCCTTTGTAAAGTCGTGAGATCAATACCGACTTTCCTCTGGGATAAAAGAGCCAGCTTGGCTGCAGGGGAAATTGCCTGGGAAGGAAGAAGCAGGAGGAGAATGAATCGGTGGAAAGAGCCACCCCAGGGTTTACCTTTAAAGTATTTTTAGCACCGAGCTTGGGAGAAAAAGCTGCAACTGAATAGTTCAGAGCAGGACGAGTAGAGGACATCCGCCTGTTGTGGAGTTACCTTTGTGCAAAGGTCCTCACAGCAGAGCTGGGAAACGACGCGGGAGCTACGGAGAGGAGAGAAGGCAAGTTCAGCTGCTTCTTGCGCTGAGCTTCTTGAAAGCATGTGAAAGGAGGACGGTGGCTTTAAAGTGTCTCTTCGGGTCTCACCCCTTGGCTTTTAGATCTTTAAAGGAAAATATATCAGCTCTTCACACAGGGCTGGGTGTGGGAAGGTACCTGTTAGTCCCACATGTCTGATACGTCGGTGTGCAGAAACCCTTGGGTGATGGCCTTGAAAATCTTCAGCATTTCGTAGAGCCGTGCCACCATTTGGCCCCCTCCGTGCCATGCTGGCCCCGGGGTTGAACCACCATCTTTCTGAGCAACACACAAGCACCCATGCTTTGCTGCAGGCTGGGTTTAATGCTAACCTATCCAGTAGGGGCTTTTCCATGGGCACAAACAGTCAGTTCACCTTTTCCCACAGAAACTGGGAATGTCAATCCCATTACGATCCTTAATTCAAATGGTGTGTTCTCTCTTTCCAGATAATGTCATCTTAATGTTCTCCAACTGGCTACGATTAATCTTGCACCGCAGACGGACAGATCATAATGAATGGAGGGAGCGGGGGGATCTGCAGCACAGATTGATCAAGCATGTTACAAAAAAGTGATGTGATTTATGTCTGTATTACACCACATATTAAGATATTTCTCTAAGCTGTTCCTTGAGCAAATACAAGTACGTGCCCCACACACAACGGCATTGTTTCTTTCACTACCTGTGTAAACACAATGTGGAGACACTTAACGGGATATAATGAAATCCCGGTGGGAGAAACACCTTCCTACAAACTGTGGCTGGAAAAGAAGACGGTTCAGTGCACCTCTAGCCTGCACTGGGGACCTGACACCTCCCCCTCGCATGGGGCAATGCGAGGGCTGTCGGGTCTCCCCATGGAGTGACCCCCCCATCTCTCTTCGGGAGGTCTGGACCCCCCTTCCCTCTCTTTCTCCCCCAGCAATACCAGGCTTCGTTTCCTCTTCCTGCACAATGCAAATGTGAGGTGAGCACCAAACAGTTCATCCCTTCTCATCCAGCAGACCCCACGGACACCCCTCGGAGCACGCCACCTCGCCAGCCTCCCTACGCCCTGCGCCGTCCCAGCGGTCCTAGGCACGCTGCCGTTCTCTGAGCCGCCGTCCTCCAGCACGTCCCGCGCTCAGAGACCGCAGGTGATGCCCTTGGAGGTGTTATCAAACCAACAGGGGGATCCAGGCTCTTTGCCCAGACCCATCTCCAACCTCTTACTGCTTCAGGGGCTCACAGATGCCTACCCACGAGCTACCTCTATTTTATTCAGCCTGATAAAGCAGCTCTGCTTGTCCTAGAGCATCACCTCACGAGGTTTAACAGCTGCTGCATTCCCTCCCAGAGATCGTTGCATTGCTGCACCCTGGGACCAGTCCAAGATCTATCGAAGCCAGTGGAAAACTCCCGTTGACATCAATCAATCCAAGATTAAAAAGGGTTTGTAAAGCCTGTGATACCTCAGGGATAAAAGATACAAATATAACTCGTTTCAAAATTTACATTTTAAAGAAATCCAAGTTTCCATGGCCAATAAAAACCAGCATTGCATGTTGTAATGAAAATCAGGAAATTGTTCTTGTCCTACAGACACCGAGCACAGGGGGAAAGCTGCTGAAATCTAAGCTTGGAGGACGGAGTGGAGCCCATGTGCCAAAACCTACTTCTGAACTCACCCTGAAGAATGCCACAGGCCAGGAGATTCTTCCCAGCACTGATTGCCTTGAGTGCAATAAGAAAGAATTGCAAATAAACCCTATTTTTTGCGGCTTCCTCAAAATAATGGAGGAAGAGGACAAAATGCCAGGTATCCGAATGTGTAAGTTCTTTCTTTGGAATAGGAGCCTAGAAAGGAATAGCTTTACCTAAAGCTGGTAAAACAAAGGAATTAAAATGGCATTAAAATAGACCAAGAACATGTTACTTTGTGCTAACAGTCTTTCAAGAGAAAGTTTTGGTTGGCAACACCAATTTAAAATGCACCTTACAAATCACTGCCTTAGAGGTGGGGGTTCTTTTGCTTCTGTTTTTGTGGTTTGTTTTTTTGGTTTGGGTTGTTGGTTGTTTTTTTTTTTAATTTAATTGCTTTGCCTTCTGAATGCCCTTTAAAAGCTTTACTTTTTCCGTGCTGCGTCTCTACCAAGCAGTTGTCACGCAGTGCTTGCGCAGAGCTCTTACGGCACTATACTTGGGAAGAAAAAAGTAAATCCACTTTTAATCTCATCGGCTGAAGGTGTTACTTTTTGTTTATATCACCACTATTTAATGATAAATATTTGCAGCGCTTCTGATAACCTGGGTGAGGACGTATCGATTTCTCTACCTCGTGCTATAAGGTGGCTTGTATTAAAAAAGAGATAACTCAGCTCTTTTCTAGTTCAGAGCCTGCTAGGAAAAGGCCCGTGTTTGACTGTTTTTTAAGTAGTGGTGGACCACTCCCTTCCCCCACCCTCAAGAAAAACGCTTTAAATATGTTCTTGGGTGAAAAATAAATACTAACCTTTCTGATGAGTTTTGAAACAGTCCATTAACAGTGAAACAACCAAAGGAATTATTAACAGCAGCAAACAAATTGGGTTGGAAAATGAGATGTCAAATGTGGGACTATACCCAAGGATCAGAGCTAAATTTGTGAAGAAAATGTACAGTTTGAAAGCGTTTTGAGCAAGTATGGGAATTGCTTTCTTGCAGAGGGCAGTATCCCCCGCACACTTGCAAGCTCTACTGGTATCAGCTGCAACGATACCTGAGCGCTCACCTCTCATTTCCCAGCACAGTTAACACAGTTGTCAGTGGAGTCTGAGCCGGACTTTTCTTCCTCACTGATCACCCACTGCTCCTTTAAGGATGGAAAAATGTCAGATCGCAGTCATTTTAAATGTTTCGCAGCACAGCTTCTCCACTCTCTTACATCAGCAATTTGCAGATTTAATTTCACGGATGCCTGTAATTATGTGAGTATAGCGAGGTGCACGGTAAAAACAAAAGGAAAAAATCTTAAGAGCTTAGCAGGTTTAATTTTTGGCATGTTTTGTTAAATACTCTCCGTTTAATTTCCTCATGTTTTTCAGTAAGGGAAAAATATTTAATACAAAGAATCCAATTTGACTGTAATCTTCCACGGCTGTTGCCTCAAAACCATGTGCAGTGGTGGAAATTGAATTGAGTGGGAGGGTAAGATCATGGGCACATCATACATCAGCATCAATCACTCCTCTCTGTAGTTACAGCGGGGGAATTGTCGTCCAAAACTCGGAGGTGAATTCGCACGGCGCCTGAGCAGAACAGACCTTCACGTGAAGGACCGGTGCGGTTTCCCTCCCTTCCCTTAGCTGGGGGCATATCTAAGTCAGAAAACCAGGTTTTGGGAAACTTCGGAAGAAGGGTTTTGAAAGTGCACGAGCGTTTCATCAGAACAGAGTCGCCTCTTGGCTCAGGAACAATTTCTCCTGAGAGCAGGATTGATACCAGAGCTGGGTAGAAACTCAGCAAAAGAAAACAAAAAAATGTAATTAAGCCTCCCATTAAGGTCCTGTTTTAGTGATGCGTGCTCAAACCCAGCATTTTGAGACCTCACCCGCCTCGGGCTCACCCTTACCCCAGGGGCTGGACAGGCTCCTTCAGCCCTGCCCGGGGACCACCTTTATTCCCTCCAGCAGGATGCAGACAGCAGCCAGCCCCTCGGCAGAGGTTCCCCGAGTCGCCATTCTCATCTGACATTTCGCTTTCCTTCAGCTCCCCCGGCAGGTTCCAGCCTCTTCAGCTATAGGAACCGACGACCGGCTGACTTTTGTTGTCTAGCAGAAAATGAACGGTGCCCACAGGTCACCTCTCCCTGTAGCTGCTCCACAGATTGTTCTGAACCAAGGGGAAGCCACAGCCCCATTGTCATTCCTGAGCCCTGGCTGATGGGACTTCAGTGCCTTTTAAAAAAAAAAAAAGGCTCCCGCTTTCTCCCCGGCATTTTAAAGAGGGATCGTCAACAGTAGCAAGGCTATAAGGCAAGAAAAAGGGCTAAAAATACCTTAATAAAACCAAAATGCATGCAGGAAGTGCAGATGGTGAGAGACAAGGGCATGGCAGCGCTACACAAGCACAGGCTGCTTCTCCCCGCTATCAATTTTATTTTTATACCAAGGCTACGGTGAAATTTCCTGCTAACAGTTCTTCACCTGTGGATGCTGAACGAGCAGCTCTTGGTGAAAACTCAAGAGCTAAAATGTTGGTACCATGGGTTAATTGTAACTGGGTACGTAAATCCTAGCCTGCGTTACTGTTTTCGCGAGCGTAACTCTTATAATCACGTTCTTGATGCAAATATTTGTTCTCATGAATTCGAAATTAGCTCACCATTAATATTTTTCACATATTTGTTGTTTTCTGGAAATATTCCTCAGCTAATTTGCAGGAACTTGCTGGAGATGTTGAACAACGACAGACCCGAGCGTGGTGCAAGCAGGCATCTTCAAACCCGAAATGACTACTCTCAGCACCCGAACAACAAAACATCCCCATCCTTGATCCCAGCCCTCTGGTTTTCAGAGCAACTTTTTGATCAGCACAAACCCCCCTATTACCAACTACAAAGACTCTCATTTTACATTGGCCTCCTTATTAACATTAAAAAGCACATAAAATGAGAAATGCTCAGCTGTCCCTGGGTTCTCACAATTCAACGTAGAATAAAAGACCATTTACATTCCTATGGTGTACTTCAGGTTTTTTTAATCCCCTTTCATTTTTATGACACAAACCTGGTAATCAGGAATTAGTGCCACTCTTGAGCTTTACAGAGGATAAAATGCCAGATGATAAAAAAAACCCCTGGTTGTTGCAAAGGCATACACCTCTGACCTCCCAGAGGGTTCACCGCTCCCCTCATGTTAACAAGGAGCACATCTGGAGATGTCTCTTGTTTTGATCACTTGGTTTTAAAAGGGGAGGAAAAAAAAGATGACCACAAAAATTCTAAGAAGTGCGTGACGCATACACATCTTTATAGGAACTAATTACCTGATATTGAAATCAGAGTCCCTCAAAGCAAGAGAGGTGACACAAACCCCAACGACTCCAAGCCAGCTTTGTTTCGGGGCTGTTGCTCACCAAACAGCCAGCTCCATCCGTACCCCGGCTGCTTCCGACCAACA
Organism: Scopus umbretta; assembly: GCA_013400535.1. NCBI lineage: Eukaryota > Metazoa > Chordata > Aves > Pelecaniformes > Scopidae > Scopus > Scopus umbretta. The sequence continues at coordinate 10,357 of VZTL01017393.1, forward strand.
AATGACCACGGGCAAACCAGCCGCCTCCTGATGCGAAGAAACCCAGCCGAAGCCGACACTTCCCCTGTTTGCTTGCAAAAAATCTCCTCTTCTGAAGGACACCAGGTGGCTTTAGGAGAACAAAAGCCTTGCCTAGCAATGGTGCGCTCGTCACAAACTGGGGGAATTGGAGACTTCGGCACGGGCTGCGAGGCTTAAACCTGATGGAGGAGCCAGTGCCCATGCGGAGCTAGGGGAGGGAGTCCGGGACACGGATTAACGTGCTGAACTCAGTGATGAAACCTGCATTAAGTGCCAGCTGTGAGGTGGATCTGTCACCCTATTGCACGTATTTGAACTAAATCCGTAGCATGAATCCGTACTGAGGTCACACAGGGAGAGGTGGAGACAGCAATAGAAACATTTCAGGTTTCCACGCAGCGGTGGGTAACAGCTATTGAATCAGACAACCGAGCCTCCCGCTGAACCACTTCGCTGTAAGCACGTGGAGCCACATCTCCCACCTCCAGGGGCTCGGGTCTTCGCGTGTGTTGGTACAGAGCAAGGAGCACGCGATTCCCAGCTTAACGTGAGTGGAAGGACCAGCCACGGGGCAGTTACAGGGGTGTAAAAACGGCTGGTCCTGGCACTGCCTTCACGCAAACCCTCCATCGGCAGCGGCCCAGTTCCTTTGGAAGGTTTTGCTCGTCTTCGTAATTCACCGATCTGGAGACATCAGAACAGGCGGTCGAGCCACCGCTCGAAACGAGGACCCTCGACACATGCTACAGTTCACCACTGGTGCTCTCGCAGCTCAGTGCTACCTAAAGGACCCGCACCTAAGGCAGGACTGCAGCATCACTGCACGATGCAGAGCTCTAAGGCTTCCAACGAGAAACAAATATCCTGATATTTAAGCCGCATTTTTACCTTGAAAAGCAATTTGCAAACCCACAGAGGGATTCTGACAAGCCTCACTGAAACCACATGTACTGAGTTTGCAAGAAAGATGCTTTTACCCACCTGCCAGCCCTGGGATTCAGGTCAGATGAATCTCCTTTCACTTTGTCATCCTCCTCATCGCTTAAAAATGTTCTACAGGACAAACTGGGTCTCACGTATACTTGCAGGAACTCTTAATGTTTTTCAGGGGATGCAAGCAGCAGTATGTATGCAACCTGACAAGCCTTCGGTGGGTTTAGCTCCGGACGTTAATTTGTGGTCCAAGAACTTGCAGAAGCACAGCCTGGTACGCAGTGCTGTAGGTATGACCGGGGGTGCTGCACCGCTGCGGTGGGCTTCCTCTCTTCTCAGTAATATTTAAGGCTATTGGGAGAGACCAAAGAGAAAAGGCAAGCACCGTTAAGTCTTCTTTAAGCCCTTCTCCAAAAGCTTCGGCAGGAATTATTCTGGCTTTGAAACAGGGGACCGTACCTAGCGCTTCCCGCTCTCTCTTTTTACATTTTATGGGTTAATATTTTGATGTGGATTGCTCTCGGTGGTGCATAGCTCCCAATTAACCTAGGGACTAATTCAAAAAATGTATTTGTTTCCAAGCAGACATTACTAACTTCATAAGAAGGTAACAAATATACAAGAAAGGGAAGAGAACTAAAAGGCTTTGGTTAGAAAATTAAAGTTGTTTGCCATGGCTTGATGGCTTAATCAGTCGATCAATATTGTTCACAGGGCAGGCAGGGAGGGAGCCATGAGCTGTGATGAAAAATGCATGAGGGGACAAGGGAGACCTGGGAGTAGAAAATTAAAAAGTCAGCCTGTTACATTTGTCCAATATTGGCAGAGAAATTAAAGTGGTTTGGGGAGGGGTGCTGGGAGGGAAGAGGGGAGCTGGCTGCAATATGCACTGCATATCTGCTGCGGGTTCCCTCCACGAGAGAAACTTTCACATTAATTAAGTTGCTTTCTTAGCAAAAAGATGGATTTTGTAACCTTTAGCACTTGTAAGCGCCACAAGCGCAGTAGGTGGGGTTTGCACATGGGAAAATAAAATGGGATTTCTTCACATCAGGGATGCCATAGAAGACCGCGTGTTCCCATTAGGGTACGAGATACCAGGATGATACTAACCAGCGTCAGGCAATGCACTTTTCCTGCAGCATTAGGTGAGATGAAGGGATCATTGTGCTGTAAACAACAATGCTGGAATGATGCAGCTCTCCAGCACGTACAACCTGAGCCACTAAAAGCAGCACTGGGGTTTCTGCGTGTAGATCAGTTCCTTTACTCTCTCTCTCTCTCAAATTTGGCTGCTACTGATTCTGCAGTGGCGCTTGCCTTGCAGAAATAACTATCAGGAGCAATGCAGTTCTAGAAGATGCTCTAGAAGAAGCGAGAGCCAACCACTCCTCAGGGATCATGGTCCTTGCTGTTTGCCATAAAGATTTGAGCTGTTTTAAAAGCTGCAACAAACTCCAATGATAAAAAAAAAACACCCCAAAAACGACAGCAAGGTCACTTACCCTGCAATTAAACTGCTTTTTGTCACCCATGCCTTTTAAATAAGAGTAGAAAAGAAAAATAGTCATGTCCAGTAACCAAGCTACAAAGCTGAAGAAGAACACCAAAACAACGCCGTATGGTAAGAATGGCTTTTTAGTTAGAAGCGATCTCCCAGTTTCTACTCCTCACATTCAAAACTCGGAGCAAGCTTCTGCTTGGCATGGAAATCCACGTCGGTGATCATCAGGCACTGGCCACCCAGCATTTGCATGTCCAGGACGATAAGCAGAGGCAAGCACATACCGTATCCAAACTGCTGAAATTAGAGATTTGGAAGAATTTAAGACAGCTGAATTCCACCTCCCCAAAAGGGGAACGTTCCAACCTGTCGCACTTAAAGGCTTGGAGGGGTAGAAATCACTGTTTCTCTCCCAGAGCCTCTCCGAGGGGGGAAGACACCCTCCTCCTGCAGTTTTCTGGGGGAACGAACGTGACGAACAGGTTTGCATCGCACTTCTGTTAAGACAATTATTTTTGTACTGAGGTACCTACAGTGAATTTTATGACTCTCCATCAGGCTGGCCAATTACAGGTTTAAAATTTCAGGCTCAATTAACACCGACTGGCTGATGCTGTTTTCTGCAACTAATTATCTCCAAGTGCCAAGACATGATTCCACATACTTTTGTGAACTTCGGGATTTGCTTTCTACACCATTATTTAAGTATAAAGGGAACAGAGCAGACAGCAGCGCCTAAAGCAGGTTGGATACCATATTATGACCTTTTCATTAACAAAAAAAAAAAAAAAAATGCTTACACTATCAGAAACCCAGGCTTTCCAATTAGTACAGTAACGGGACAGATAGCAGGGCCGCTTATTTACAAGGCTCTCTCTCATCTAAGATGCACACGTTGTTCTGTCTTGGGTGATCTTTGTACCGAGAAGGCTACTTGGGTCAAATAATAGCACGACAAGTTTTCATTAGGTAATTCAACTGCAGCCGGATCTGAAACGGCCATTATCCCACTGCTATGGCCATGTTTCTGTTTGGTGACCAGGAGAAAAGAAAAGAAAAGAAAAAAAAAAAGTTGAAAAAAAGAGAAAATCTCACTTACCAACATCCTCAAACAAACAGACGCTCACTCTTCATACACAATGCTGTGCCTCCAAAGAAGTCATAAACATATATTTTCTTTCAAGTTTCTCTCTCTTTTATACGAGCCAGTCTTGCAGAGATTTCTATACCTAGAAAGCTGAAATTCCCACATCACACGCTCTCCTTGCAGGAAGGAGCTGTTGTCTTTGGGAGCTCAGGCTTTTACGTTACCAGCACACACAGTTAATTTAGTATCACACAAGTACCAGGGTGATGCTCTAGTTTTGTTATTTTCCAGTTTCCACAGCTATGAAATGGGCTGGTTCATAAATGCTGTGGGTTCAAATTAAATCAAAACAAGTACTTTAAAAAGCTCTGAATACCTTATTTCAATCGGCTGCAAAAAAAAAAAAAAAAGAGTCCCTCCCCTTCCTGCCCTGTTTTTTTGCCCCCAGCCCCTTCTTTTTATTAGGTGTGATTAACTTCACTCAACATTCCTTGCTGAAAACCAAACCAAACCTTGCCACCACCAAAGCCTCCGAGGAGGGCGTCTTTTCTTTCTGCAACAGCTTTTCACACAGCCAGAAGGAACTTCAAAAATCAGTCGGCAGCACTATACAAAGCTTCTCCAGACCTCCCCTTACCAGCTCCCAAAAGCAAGCTCATTACTGAAGCCTTTGTGGCTTGTAAAGGAAAGATGGGTCCGCTACTGGGAATGACAGTGGAATTAATCAAACTGTCTATCAGGAGATGACAGATGAAACGTACCGTCCTCAAGAAAATACCAGGGAAGACCTGCTAACAGCCCCGGGCCAGCGAGCATTCAGCTGGGACAGGAGCAGGGACCTCCTCGGTCTTTGGGTGAAGGAAAAATGGCTGGGGCTCGTAGGAGCTGAACACTCCCATCCACTCCAAGTGCAGCAATTACTGGGAAGGACCTTACTCTTTGCTGGCGTGTTGCAGGTGAATTTTAAATTATTTAGGAAACATGCTGTATGTCTGTGCTGCAGAAGCTGTGCTTTAGGGCTGAATTATTTTACTACTTTCAGTCCTAACACATGACGAATTATACACACTGTCACCGCTCATCACACGTTTTCTAACCACTTAATACCTGCAGATTTTGCTAACGGTTTTCATTACAATTTTAGTAAAGGGAAACATCTGTTTCCCCCCACCTTAGAAAGTACATTGCATCTTCCAAGCTTCCACATGGCTTTGAAATTCCATGCTTAATCAGCGCCATAATCTCTTGCAGAGAAAGACCAGCACTCAGATAAGCAAGCCTTGCAACAACCACCCCCCCACCCACCCCCCGTCATATCAGCATGCGTGTTTTGTTTAGAAAAACTGGAAACATTTAAAGAACAGTGTTGAAAAATCCACACCAAACCCCAGGATTTTGTTGATCAAATAATGAAATAAATAGCACAAATTCTGGAATACAAAATTTATTGCAAGCTTATAAAAGTCTTCAACATTGCAAATTCTGTCACAAAACACAAACTGGACACAGACATTTTCATTAAGGTTTAGAATAATGATTATTACTGTCAGATCTCCCCAGACATATCATTTCAGCTCAGAAGCATCAAGCGATCACACACAGCTTCTTACCATCTTCTTCAAAATACATTAGTCTCCCGTGTACCTTGCAGACTGATTGATGGCTTTTAAATAGACAAATGTATTAGTGCAACCTCACTACTCAGTACAGGATGAAAGGTTCAGAAATGGAACCACCTATTAAACCATCAGCTCTCTTCCGAGCCCGACAGATTGTTCCCTCCTCGGGTCTCAACGGCTGGGCTGGGCTACTACTGCCTGCAAGTGTCATGAAAAGCTTCAAGTGTTCGGAAATCCCTCCACGTGGGTGGCAGGCCATCCTGCAGAAACTTTCCGCAGCGCTGGCATGGAGCCTGGAACAGCTTTATATAACTTCTTAACCAGGTCTAAAAGGAAAAGAGAGAGAAATTAAGAAAACTGGATTTGGATGTTCCCCTTTGTCATCGTTCTTGTCAAACAGCGAGAGCAAGGACAGAGAATGTACTTTGGCGAGGCCCCAGTGAGGTATACAGTGATTTTTATAAACAGAAACATGCCGAAGATTACAAGGTCACTGCATAGCTGAATTCCCACTTTATTAGTCATCTTTTGCTTTTTTTAGTCACTTAAGCAAATTTGTTAATAGAAATTCACGCCCTCTGAGCAGGAGATATTCGCAGCTAAAGAATCATGATGGAAGGCAAGTGTTGTAGGGGCCCTCATATTTTTACTGGGATGCAATTGTTCTTGATGGGTACCTTCTTCAACCAAGTATTGGTTTGTCTCTTCCTATGACCATCTATCACACCCCTGCTGCAATCGTACTGCAACGGTCTGAACTCTTCAGAGCTGAAAATACAAGGACTTTCACAGCAAGCTAACTAACTTCCTCTCTAATGCAATTTTAAGATCAATACTCATTGATCATAAAAATACTGTACTGTTTTAAATCTGATTACGCTAATGAATAGATATATATAAAAGGCTAGTGCTGAACGATACAGAGTAAGTTCAGGTGTTCCTAGGTAAAGTCCCTGCCTCTAGAGTGGATTGTTCCCATCATCATACATAGCAATGAGCATTGCATAACTCAGTTCCCAACTCAAGGAGATACACGACTAAAAACCACCTAGACCAGCAGATTTATACTGTGAAGGATGCACATGAATCTTGTCATTTAAAGTCCTATTGAATCACATCGATAAGAGAAAATTGTTCTCTGAAGAAGAGGTCAGATGAGTTTATTGAAACAAATCCTTCCATCTTCATCAGAGCCTTCTCTATAGCAACCGAACCTTTGGCCGTCAATAACTCTCCTCCAAAAGAACTAGATCTTCTCCGGGTTTAGCAGTGAATATGGGGACAAGGGCAACAGAACACTACAAGTAAATTGCTGTTATTTACTTCAGCTTGGATGGGCTTTGCTTGCACTACAGAGAAATCGAATTTTCTGAACCATAACACAAAAATAGGCAAATGAAGTTAAATTGTGCACTTGAGACATCTGTTGAAAGGAGGAAAAAAAAGCATTCTTCATTCCCATCAGAAAATTAGGGCTTCACTACATCCTGTCATGTGGATCGCACAACTGACATGTGAAAGGACCAACATATTGACATTTCTGGCGTACATCTGGTTTTGCTTTGTTAAAAGTTTCAGCAGTGTTTTATCAAATCAATAAGGCAGGTCCATGGCTTAAACAAATGTGCTACCCATTCTATTAAACATTAATTTTCAGAAACATGTTGAAACACGAATTTGACCAGTAAGAGTTGCTTTCACCTTTCAAAACCTATTATTTTAAGATGCACTCCAAGAGAAGAGACCTTTGCAAAACGCTCACCTTAGTGGCCTTTTTATCAAATAAACAAACCAGCACAGCAGGTAAGGGAGTCTGACTGATCTGAAATTACACAGTGGAAATTAAAGACATAAAAGACCCAGTGCCACTGTACACACCTAAAGATTGTGAATGGCAAAATTAGATATTTGTTTTTAAGTCTCAATTACATTGCTCCAGGTGAAGGGGTAACGTAATGGAAGTTAAGTGAAGGAAAAAGTCTGAAGAGCACAGAAATCTCTCCCAAAAGCTTCCTTTGGGAGACTGCAGCAAGAGAACAGCAAGAGCCTCCACTGCCAAACTTCATGTTGGTAGAAGGAATTCTGAATCATAAACCCTTGTTCTCACCCTCTGAGTAACAGCCCTGATTAACAGGGCTGCTTATATACAAGTTTATTTCACAAATAAAATTCCAAATACAAGCAGAATTAAAGGTGATAAGCTCAAATCTGCATGTCAAGGTAGAGCAGTATTTGATTAATTTTATCCAGTACGGAAACAGCGGAATACTTCAGTAAGCATCTCCTCGATTCCCAAAACCACCTGCTGTTGTGCTGGGCAAGTACGTGCAATTCCTTAGGAATAAAGTTGGGACTGAAGCGGATACAGCAAAATGGACTCTTCCCGATCGCGGTCCTCTCTCTCTTCATTCTCCAAGTGCCTCTCATCACTTCCCATACTGGGCAAGCTGACAAGCAAGCTGCCTCGGATTGCACACTACCCAGGAGTTTCCTCTTGCTAGGGAACTTCCAGTGGAGCAGACTTTCTACATACAGAACTCAACTCCTTGCACAGTACGAACAGTGCAAAAGGGCTGGACCGTAGCAAAGATTTTGGTTGAGAGAGTTTTTCCTACTGTCTTTAGAGATGACCCAGAGTAGCTTTGCAAATAGGAATTATCGAGCAAATACGGAGTCCTGTGACGGAAGAACCGTATACAGCTCAGTCTTCCAACACCAATTATCCCAGGGTAATGAGAATGAGCTCTTCATCCTTGTCTGGGTATCAGATACAAAGAACTACAGTCATTCTCTACTGTCTAGCTTGTTTAAATAGGGGAAGTTACAACTGCATCAGAACTGCCCAATGTCAATCACTGTAAGCATGCTGCAGTCTATCTGGAAAAACATATTTTCCAATACACTTACCATGAAAGATCGGACTACCACATCTGGCATTTGAGGCAGCTGGTAGTGCAATAGAGCAGTGGTCGCATGATCTGTCACCTGTATCAGACAAAAGGAGAATACACGCTTACTCATTTCTGTATTTCAGACCAAACAGTGTTAATCTGCAGGAAAACAGGAAAATTCCATGGGGAAGTAGCAAACCAAGGATTACATGACTGTGAAGACATTCTCAAAGTAATTTTGGGTAGCTTTTGCCAGCTAGCTTCCATTCCTTCTGCCAACTTCATACAAGAATCAGCTGAAGTAATCATGATAAATAACTTCATATGCATACAGTAAAATCAAACACACCTCTGGAAGTTCAAAAACATGACAAAAGCTAAAAGCGTTGGTAAAAGAATCTAGACTGGTAGCTAACGTGAGCCAAGTGATGAGGAAGGCATCCTGCTCTATGCCACATGGAACAATACTAAATTAACATGCTTCACTTCCCACTTTGGATTACCAACCTAGCTGTAAAAAGGAAAAAGAAAAAAAATCTTCTGTAACATATAAAATAAAAGCATCCATAGCAAATAATTTGCCTAATTTTCAAATGTCTACAGCATAAGAGCAGAAGCTGTGCTTCTGCAGTTGAAATCCCATGTATTCTGCGAAACCATGAACAAAGTCACTAAACATATCATGTCAGAGGAAAGCACTTTGGTTTTCTCTTTAAATATTCCCATTTTTTCTTTGGTAATTACTTTAGAGAATATATTCCCTAATCTATGATGATTTGCTCAACAAAAGAAAAAACACTGTCAGTAATGTAGCTAAATTAAATAGTTCTGGAAGACTAACTTATAAGAACAGGAGTTAAGACTTCAAAAAAAACCAACCAACCAACAAAAACCCACCAAACTGCAAAGCTTTGGTTTCAGTCTGTTTTAGTGAAAAATAAACAAAAAATCACAAACCAAAAAACGTCCCCCCTCCCAATAGGATAAAATACCCTGAATTGAAATGGCATTTTTATGGAAAAATGAGTACACTCCATTTTTTAATGGGAAAAGTTAAAATATTTAACTCTTCTAGTCCTATTTCAGGCTGCTTACGTTGAACAAACAGGAATCAAGCTCTCTGTTTCATTTCCTCTGAAACCAGGAATCAATTAATATGATTATGGTTTACATATACTTGCATTAGTAAAAGATTTCTGACAGAAAGCTTTTTAATTTCCCAGAAAAAGCCATAACAATATCTTACATCTGGGAAATACAGCTAGACAGAATACATATAAAACATATATTTATAATAACAAGAATGATTAAAGAAAAAAAAAATCAGGGAAACCAACCAATGCTTGGATAGATTTTTTTTTAATCTTTCTTTTAAATCACTACCATTTAAAAATGATTCTGGAAGGGGGCACTTTCTGACAGCTATGATACAATTCACTAACAGTATGCAGCCTGCCAGCTTCCTAAGTTATTAGCACAGTCAACAGCTTGCTGCTTCTCAGAAGTTCTAGGCTTCATGCAGAAATTATTGGCAAAATTCTTTGGGCTGGACTATTAAAGAACTCAAGACAACACATCCACGAGAGCTCTTTCGCATCTTGTAGCTTGGAAATCTATTAACGGTCCTCAGCAGTAATATCAAAGCATCCAACAAACTACGTGACTGTCTAGTTAGTGATTAAATTGTACTTTCTAGTTTTAACATGGAGAAGTAGTGCTCTTCCCAGGGCTTGTCTAGATACTATAGTAAATTTTGAGTAAGATGAAGTGTGAACTGAAAGTACAATTGCTATTCCCAGCTAACTCCACTTGTTCCTAATTTGTATTTAGTCTAATTCAGCAACGTGAATTGTGCTGAAGCGCTCAAACTTTCACTGGAGAAAGAGAGGCTCGTGCCTGAAGCTGTTCGGGGAGGCGAAGCTGTAAGAGATACATTCCTGAATAAATCCATGTATAGACAGGCTTAATTCACACCATACAAACTTCCTCCGCAGAACACTACATCAAATCAGTCTGCCCTACACTGAATCCGGATTTAAGTTACACTACAATTTTAGAAGCAGATTCTGCTTCCCATCATTCGTGCGCACGCCTAACTCCAAAAGCAGCTCCATTCAGTGTGAATACAGACACGCGATTCTGACGTTTGGAAAGGAAAACTTTTGAGACTGTGCACATTCGGGCAAGTCAGCAAAGATATTCACAAAATGGACCTCAGCCTGCTTAAGCCATTTATATGTTGCCATATTTAAAAAAAAAAACCAACCAAACAAAACAAACCANAGATCAATACCCAGCTTTACTAATGGCAAAACAATTTCACACCAAAGCAAAGCAAAACAAACAGCATATGCGCCAGCTCACTTGAGGGACACACTTTTTCTTCCAGCCAAGTTGGAATCACAAACTAATTTATTCTGGGTGTAGGATGACATTTTGTACGTTTCAGGGTTTTATTTTATTAACTTCACTTTTATTGCTCTACCTTACCTACTGCTATCTTAAGTTATTGGTTGCTTTCTAATTTCTCTACCTCTTTTTATATGGGAACATATTCAGAAGAGCACTCATTGATTGGGATAGCTGTTGCTCTGGACCTTGAAATAGATTTTCGAGAGATCTTGCAGAAAAGCTCAATATTTCACAATTCATATATTGAAAAGCACTTGAAATTTTTGCCTGAAGAAAAGGCAAGACAAGGCAATCTCCTGAAGCACAATTTTGCTGAATAAAATAGCTATTGTTTAACTAAGCACTTTGAGACAGAGCAAAACAGACTTTGGTTACATGGGCAAAAAAAAAATATCTGGGAAAGAGACTCAATTTGAACAAGAAAACTTCACTTCTTGTTAATAGTTAATTGTATTGCCTGAGATTTTATTTTTTTCCTCCTTTTCGCTTCCAAATTCAAGTTGACTATAACCATGTACTTCTTAAATGCATCTCTGCTCCTTTGTCTAAGGCACTGTATTTATCAGGAATACAAAACAGACTGATACTGGATCAAACCTAATCTTCGCTGCGACTTTGTGCAAATTAAATCCTATGTATTTGTCACTCTTGGAGAACCACCAGGCCCCAGCAAGCGAGCAGGGCTGTCTGGGTACCGGCCCGCTGCGAGGACCTAACGGCTGAGCGTCCGCTGCTCCTCTGCTCTGCGGCAGAG
>VZTL01017395.1:7596-24423 GCA_013400535.1 Scopus umbretta
AAAAAAAACCCAAAAACCCCACAAAAACCACTTGGTTTTGACACTTAGTAACTATTAAGCATGGACAGCTATTAGCTATTAAACATGTTTTGGACCCACGCAACCACAATTTTCAAAGAATTCTTCTCAGTTGCTGCCCAGAGCTTGCAGTAGCATGGAGTTAAGATCTGCCTTGCTGGGTTGTACCACGCTGCCGCACTCAGCTGAAGCACACTGTCTGCGATTCAGACCTACGATCTCAACTATTGTCATCACAGATGCCACGTGTCAGAGAGCTCTCAGACATGAGAAACACTCAGAAGACATTGCAGCACCCCCAGTAAAACCTTGAAAGCAGCTCCTCACCATCACCCAGCCTACCTCACACAAAACCCATAGCTCTCAAGAGACCAACTGCCTGATATCAGGCACGCCAATCACTTCAGAGGGCTCTGGCCCTCTCAGCTGGCACCATGCCTTTCATCCAGGGCAGATGTTCTCCGGCACACAGGACCTAACACACGCTGTCAGTTTGCTGAAGGCTGCCCCAAGATCACGGAGGCAGCCACACTGCAACAGTCTGGATGTGCACCACTAGCATCGCTTTCTGCAATGGGAACAACCTGCAGCAGTTTGCAGAAGACACCACTGTGACAACACCCCAAGAACTGGCACAGACCTGAGAGCAGGTGGAGCCCCATTTCTGGGCCTGTTATCTCATCCGTATGCAGATGAGCATCAATCTCACAAAGCTGACCTCACAAATCTGTGGCACAGCAATTACCCGCTGGCAAGTCCAATCCCAGAGCCTGCTAGCCCAGGCATCCATGCTGACCTTCCTTTCCTATCCACCATTTGAGATACCTAAGAAAACAGCACAGCAGGAAGTAGGGCACAACCACAAGTACCGATTTCCATACAATCCCACCTGAAAGGGCCATCATGCCTACTGGCATGAAGAGTACCATTTCATCACACCAAAGAGTTTCAGAGACCACACATACACCACCATAGAGTTTTCCTCCATAAGAGATGGGTTGAAAGACTGGCGATCACTTCTTAAGCGTCCTGCAAGAGAGGACGCTATGGTAACCCCATTTACACTCTTTGACTGGAATGTCAAAACAACCCTAAAGGAGATTAGCACAGCTCTTCAGAGCCCATGCAGCCTGCCTACTGAAAAGCACATTAAGATGAATGGAGATGTCAGACAAATCTGTGTTGAAAAAAGACCCGGAGCAAGCCAAGTCTGAAGAAGCCACAGTCAAAGTTGATGAGTTACGTTCAATATGTAGGGCATGTATGAGTTCTTCACCACTCCGCCTCAATTTTTTCCATGTGAAAAACCAAGAGCCACACTAAACACACAGACATTTCCCATACATTTGCTTTGGTGGATAAGATCATTCCGCAAAGATTGTTTTAACAGAAAATGCTGTGCATAGACAGCCTGAACATACCTTGAAATTCTGAAATACTGTTGAAATTTCAATAGGTTGGAGAAAGCTATCTCCATCGGCTCTCAACTGGAGCTTTCAATTAGAAACAGAAAAAATAATTCCCAAAGCTGCAGAGTTGAGAAAATTCCGAATAGCTTAGAAGTTGAAAGGGGACAGGGGGAGGTAGATTCCAACAGAGGATTAACTCTAACCCCTATTCAAATAGCAAAGCCATCCCTGCTCTAGAAGTCCAGTCGAACAACTACGCTGTGAAAGGTGTCTCATGTTGTAGGAACACAAAACAGATGATTATGGCTGAACTTAGTATTGTGCACTGGAGAAACTGGTGGAATTGGCAAAGAACCTCATTGGTAACTATAAACACATTTTAAAAAGTAGGGGTTTGCCCTGTACAGCACCAGAGACATTCTGGTTTACACCAAGAAATCTTGTGCTAATATAGTACAGTAAATTCTATTAATAGATGCCTACCAGTTTCCACACAGATTTGAAAGACCCAGCAGAAAAGATACGTTAACCTGAAGTCCACAGCTTCAGCTCTCAAAGGTTGCATTAAATCACGTAGCCCTACACTTTCCCCCTGGCTGTATCCCATAAAGAATATTGATGGATTCCTATTCTATGGGAAGATTTGATATAAAACCAAAGTGACCAAAATACTGAAACATAAATCCCCAGAGTACGGGAATTCAGAGAAAAGGCTCCGGTAGTAATCTTAACCAATCTTACAAAAAAGAAGACACAATACCATCTTTCATAGCACAACTGTCTGACAACTAGCAGCACAACCACATGCAACATATCAAAAGGGTAATACTGAGACATGTTCATGATTTGTAACCAAGTCAGATTATATCGGTACAAAACCAGGAATTCATTTAATACATCTGTTGAATATTCAATCCTGATTATGTGTTTGCATATTTGTGTTTGTCCACAGACCACCCTACAAATTCTCTCCCCGCAGAGGACTCTCCAAGTAAAGGAGAGAGCACATACAGGTTACTCTGCATCAATCAGATTGTCTTCCAACACAGCAATTACAATTAATTCAGCACTTGTATGACCTTCCCTACAATAGGCTCAGGTTCAGAAACTCGGGAGTTATGTTGGTAGGCAGGGCGAGAGAGAGAACAGCTTCAGGAACCAAATCTTCCATTGGCCTGTGTTCTGCCACCATGTTTTGCAAAAAAACAAGAAAGCAAAACCAAAGGGGGAAACCAAGCAGGCAAGAATCCTTTGTTCTAGCCAAATGAAGTGGGATCTAACAACCCACCTGGCCTAGCAGCACTGTTTCAACAAGTTGACTCTCTGCCATATCTTAGAGGCAGGTAGAAGGAATGGAGTACAGACAAGAGCAAACCGTATTCCCATCACTGGATAAATCCGGATTTTGTTTAGAGTTGTTAGTGAGGTGTATGTTCATTCATATAATTTAAATTAAAAAAAAAAAAAAAAACAAACAAACAAAAAAAAAAACCCCACCACAACCAAAACCACTGCTTGCAATAGGAATGGAAAAAAAATCATTGTGATACTGAGAGGAAAGCTACTACTGTTTCAGTTGGAAGGGACCTACAACAATCCTCTAGTCCAGCCTGACCTAGCCTGACCAAGTTAAAGCCTGTTATTAAGGGCATTGTCCAAAGGCCTCTTAAACACCGAGGAAATAGGTTTCTTTTCCAAGAAGGAGGGGGAAATGCTGTTCTCACATTGATCATTGATCATTGACTACTTCCTCAGTTCCTTCTAGTGAGACATTCTGAAGGACAAGAAAAAGGATTGCCTGTCCGTCTCCCAAAGAAGGCATTTGTGTTTACCTTCATCAGGAGTGAGAAAGCACGTGTTAGAGTAACTGGAATAAGGTAAGAAGCTGTCTAAAGTAAATGTTATAGTAATCACTGTCTTCCATAAAGTTAATGGAGGGAGACATTTCCAAGCTGACACCAGACACCTATTTTTTTTTTTATTTTTTTTTTAAGTCAACACATTTCCGACAACTGAAATCAACTGTCAAGAAAGACCACACAGCCTTTAAACGTAGCAACATGCTGGCGAAATAAGAAGCGAGCCCCAGACATAACCCACTGTCATCCAGGCGTTTGTGGCATTTACATGCTACAGAAGTTTGCAACCAGATCCATGCAATGCTAATTCACAATGCTCCTCAATGTCCTGTTGATCCTCCGTTGGAGTCTCCTTGGAATAGTACTGGAGTGATGGAAACAAATCTTCCATCTGGCCAAGCCTCCTCCTGTAGAATCACATGCTGCTTCTTGTAACTTACCTGATGGCGAGTTCCTGAGGCATCCACATTTGCTGCTGCAAAAACCCCGAAAGATCTCCAACCTAGGAAGCCTATATTCTGAGATCCTTAAAGGCCACTGAACTTACAGACTGTTGTTAAACAAAAGCAGTCTAGCACGCAAAGGAAATTATTTTTGAAATATGGTTTTGAAATGAATTGCTGCATGCTGGAAATCTGTCTTTGTAATGCAGTAGTAAGAAAGCATAAGTGCTTCTCCTGTAAAAGTGTATCTCTGATCTGACAGTATATCCTGAAAGCACCTGTATTTCCTTAGAAAGACTACTGCCACAAAATTGTATATATTTTAATTTAACAAAGACTCAAGCCTGCATAGTCCAAAATCCATGAAATTAAGGATAACATGTGGCACAGCGTTGTACCACACCACTTTCTAAGGCCCCACCTCCCAGTCCTTTACTGCTACGACCGATTTTTCTTTTGGAGTCAGCAGACTGAAATAAATATTGTGCCACCGCACCTGATCCTACCAGGAACTGTCACTGCCCTTTGTAATACTTCACTGAAGTTAGTCCAGAGAAAATCTGCAGCCTGCCCACTGTACAGAAGTACTTCTGGAGCACTATTCTAACACTGAAGGATTAAGGCTGGTGACGTACCTGGTTCTGGGTTTTAACAAAATGATAAATTAAGGTATGATTTAAAAAAAAAAAAAAAAAAAAAAAAAAAAAAAAAAAAAAAAAAAAAACCANGAAAAACCCAAGAGGTAAGTTTGAACCTGAGATAGATTTATACCCAACATAACAGTCTCAGACTGAAAACAGCCCTTCAGAACAAACATTGTTAAGGATTTTTATAAAATTTTAAATCACTGCATATAAGCAATTTTCTCCCATTATAACAGCATTAAAAGGTCTGAAGCAAATTTACACATTATAAGAACACTACTCTCCCTCTCAGAAATGAATTACAGAAGGCATCTTTCTCCAGCCTGCCTTGTCTCTTCCCTTCCCCTAAAAAACATGAATAACTTGTCTGAACAGAGTTCTGTCCCTGAAGTGGAAGTACCAAACACTCTATAACATCTATTTCACTGCTACATTGCTTTTCAGGTAGAAAGCATTCAGATATTGTTAGAGTTTTATACTGCCAGTGATCAGAAGTTGATCCCTTATATCCTAGAGTCTTTCAGGGAAGCGGGAGGGGGGGGGCGGGAAATGTATTTTCGAGGAGAAACTGAGATTAGGAATAATTTTGCACTGGGCTGACAGTGGATTCTAACTCCCTCAACATCGGAGGTTTTTGCCTCTTAAAGCCCAGCATCCACTCGGCATTATTGAGAGAGGCCCTGTGCATGATGAGCTACCCAGGAGCTCCACTCCACCTCAGCTCCCCTCTATGTCCTCTATGGCCGGTAATTTGAGGACCTGATCCAGCATAACAGCGACGTCAGTCAGCAACGTGAAATCCAGAAGCAGCAGCAAGCAGTAACAACGTGTTCCCTGATGTCTTCACTAAGGAATTAATCATGCACTGTCATTTTTGTTCGGTTTCTTGTTTGGTTGGTTTTCATTTCAAATGCTGATGCACTGAATCGCAGCGCAGGCCACAGTTTGTGTCTGCAGCTGAAGCCAAGGTCAGATGGGAAGAAAGTCCATGTGTCATGAAGCATGCTTTTGGCGTCATGAAGCATGCTTTTGTCCAGTCATCTTACCGAAACCCCAGACTTGTAGAAGACAAGTGAGATGAGCACTCAAATACAACGGAGCCCTCGGTCATCACGCTCTCAACAAAGCTGAATGGGCTTTGCAAATAAAAAGAGCACAACTGCACCGATTTGTACTTTTACCGCAAGACGCATGAAAAAGGCTCACTCCTCTAACTGCTGAGTGTGCCAACATCATCGGACTGCGATGAACATCAGCCCCTACAGTGCTAACAAGTCCACACAAACCCAGGTGGAACTCAAAGAAGAATCCAAAGTTTCACCAAGAAAGAGAAGAGAAGTAACAGTAACTGCAATAAAATAGCGAATGCAAACAATTGCTAGAAGCAGTGCATGTTTTACAGACTTTTACTACATATAATCTCTTTATAAAGTGTGTCGATACCAAATTACCTCAATAACAGCAGAAGTGCTACACTGAGTATCAAGACCCTGAGAAAATACCATCCCTTCTTATTTCATTTTCCATTCCAGCTGCCCTTCCTCTTCCTCAACAGCACAGAAACTAATGCTCTCTATTAGGCATTATTATTCAAATGTGCTTATCACATATGGCAGATACACTTCGCTAATCAAGAGCTGTCGTCAGAATACTCGGGGACTTCAAGGGAAAGAGGATGCAAAGCAAAATGGCTGCAGACATCTCAGCCCTGCCGCCCACGGGAACTCATGGCAGAACGATAGCCAGAGCGCAAAACTCCACATATGCACAGCTCTGTATGAGAAGGAAAATAAGTACACATACATTTCAGAGAGCAGAACCAACACGTTGCCATACTCAAACCAGACTGGGAAAAACACTTTGAAAATTCAGTATATTGAAATATCTCAGCCTTAGAAGATACACTTAACAGATCCTTCTGGCACATGGCTACTTTTCACTTTAATCCTGTAAAGAAATCTAACTTTTCTTCAATGGATTTTGCCCTCTCCTCAATTTTGAAGTAAAATTACAAGGCAGTTACAAGGGGGAAACAAAACAAACCTCAGACTGTACACCTGTAACCTATGGTATTTCCTGCACAGTGGTTTAATGTCCTGACTGCCTCCCAACATTTTTATTGCTGTTAGCATCTGCATGTACACTCTTAAATAAAATCCTACAACAATGAAAATAGTTATTTTCTGTCATTATTGTCTAGTTTCATCACCATCATTCTTACTGCAGTTTGGGGTAGAAACAATAGAGATTCTCTTCTGAAGTGCACTGGTCTCATCGCTAATAAAATTCAATTCGGTCTTCATTAGAATTACATGGGCATACGGGAAATCAAGACGTGGTGAGCTCCAATTGTTTCCTGAATGAAAACTAATTTTCCAGTTATTGTCCAAAATAAATTATACACGAGCATAATCAAAGTTAACTGAAGAACACTGCATGGTTTGAGCTCATTAAAATCCTCACAAATGCCAACATTAAACATACTGTTAGGTGCTTTAAGGAAAAAAGTGTCATCTTTTACCTCGCAAACAGCTATTAATATAAGTAGGAGTTCCTCAAAGCCAAATTAATAATACTCAGAGCAACTTCTACGGTTACATGGAGGCAGCAGGCAAATGAATCCCCGATCTTAGAACACTGTGTTTTCAAACCTGCTGGCTTAATCAATACTCCATGTTTCAAATGAAATCTTGGCCATGCACAAGTCACCAGGAGTTGTATCATCAAGAGTTCCAGGATATCATGTGTGGGTCACAGAATAACAAGAATCCATTTGAGCACAAGTCACAACACTCCCGAAGGAACACAGGCGAGCTTGTAACTTCTGGTTCAACTAAAACAGTGCATTAGCAAGTCAAGCCACATACTAAACTAGGGATTTCTCCACTGCAAGCCTACCAAATCTCTCAGAAATTTGTCCCTTAGCTACCTTCTCTGGAAACACTCTGCATCCTAACAATAGATTAAATTTTTAGCCTGAATTTGTAGCCCTTTGATCTCCTCAGGCCTTGCCTGTGAGTAACGCACCTGTCCTCTCTCTGAAATCACTTACCCACCTGCTGCTTACAGGTTATGAGCTCAGAGAAAACAAGAAAGCCCTTTAAAACTAGCTCCCAGAAAACAGGCAGGTTTGGCATTGTCTTTCTTTTGCTATTAATTTTCTTATCACTTATACGTTGATCCAAGTACTACCAAGAGGACTGTATCCCAAATATCAATAGCAAGTACGCCCAGAGCAAAATAAACTGTGTTAAAACCATTCTTTTGTAATGCAAATAAAAACCAATAAACCATAATTTGACCCTATCAATGGAACTTTGTTTTTGAAGGCAAGCATAAAACTTTCAAGTATTTCCATACCAGAGTTGTTCTCCAGAGGCACAGCCAGGAACATCGCCTGAGGGAGCACACCTCCCCACCACCAGTTTCAGTCCTGAGAGAGCGGCGTTCAGCTCCTCGGCAGGCTTGAGGGCCACACGTGTCGCTGGGCCTCCTCAGGCATGGAAAACAACAGTCCGTGCTGGTTCCTACAACACGTTTTCCACTGACCGCAGGGATGAGGAGAAACCTGTGAGCTGGACGTTTCCTGATGGGGAGCTACAAACGCCGAGGCACAGGTGGACTCGGGACACGAGCGGGAGGCAGGATGCCTCCCCTGCCTGGAGCAGGAGAGCTGCACGCCTGCATAGGGCAACATGCCCAGGCGGCTTTGTGGTGTTATGCATCGTGTATTATAACCCCACTAAAAAACGTTCAGGAGCCCTCACAACCAGAAGAAAGGATCTGTCCTCGTGACATCCTCCGTGACTTCACAACAAGTTCCTACAGCTTTATCAAATTCTGATGTCCTGCAGGTCTTCCCACACAATAATTATTTGGGGGGCGGGGGGGGGGAAGATAGGTTTTACAATATAGTGATCAGAGTACACCTGTGGTTACGTGTCACGATCAAACCGTTGATTCAGCCTGATTTATGAATCCTACAAGTACTACTTTCTAAAAGAGCATACCAGAATATAAAGGGGGGGGAGGGGGGGGGGAAAGCTGTTTCCTTTACAAATACCAAAGTAAAGAAACCTTCTTTTGGAGTAGTCTCTCTCTGAAGGGCTTGTTCTAAGACTCTTTTTTGCAATAAACATGTCATATATAAAACACTGCTTTTGCTGAAGACCCAATACTTCAAGTACTTCAAGCCTCTTACCACTTGCAGTTACCTCCAGCAGGATAATTAATACCTAATCATGGCTGTGGTTTTCATAGACAATGATGCCTAGCGTGCTTTTGCTGAGGTAAAAATAAATTATCTATCCCCACTTTACACATGAAGATCTGCTCTTCCAAAGCATTAGGAATCTGAGTAACTACACTGAACCCAAATGTGTATAAAACTCTGTAGAGTTTCTGACTAACATTAATCAACAAAAGAGTTGATATGGGATGTAAAAAATACAGCATTGATCCTGAAAAAAAAACACTGGAATATAAAAAAGCTCGTATATTTTGCCACAGAGAGATACTGAGAATAAAAAGCAGGAGAATGCTTGCAATTGGTACCAAAGTAGATATTACATCCTCTTTTCTGCTATCTTCCATTTTCTCATCTATCAGAGACACCATGCCACTGAAGACAACGGAAAATGTCATATTTAACACTGAAATGTCATTATGCCATTAAAGTTCTAGGGACTACATTTGCTGCAAAGTACTGTGTGCGTTTGCTTGAAGAATGCTGCGTGCTTAGTAGGCAATGAGCTTTTGTGTAACGCTCCTGGCATCTTCCAGATTTTCAGCACTGTGTGAACACAGCCTATCCAGTCATATGAAGACTTCCAGAATTTCTTCTTCCTGCATTAGCCTTTATACACACTGCTTTCCGAGTAGCACACAGAAACTCCAGGATCACCTGCTTTTTTGCTCACTGATTAATAGTTCAACGCATGCTTTCGTTTCATTTCATATCGGTTGCTGCCTCGCCGATAGCCCTGACTCTAAGCAAAGGCACTGCACACCCCCTTGCCTATTCAGAGCTGGATGTGTTTGCGTTACCAGCCATCAGGGTAAATCTGCACGAGACAGTTGTTTTGATCCGAGGTCAGCCAGCCTTTTCAGTTTTACCATCATAAGGGAGAAGTGAAATAGTAACACGATTCTCCCCTCAGCCTCTTTGCGCTTCCACCAAGGCGTCTTCACCCCCACGTCCCCTTGCAGCAGGCAGATGCATTCCTCGCCCTCCTAGCCCTCTCAAAGGCATGCATGGAGAACACATCTGTGTTCCTCCTGCTGCCTTTCCAGCCTCTGCTCCTGCTCCTTTTTATTGCATCTCTCCTCAGAGGTGCATGTAAACAGGCCTTTTGCTCTGCAATCCCCATCAGGCTTCCCCTCTGAATTTCAGCCTGGTCCTTCCTCACCCCCACAATCCCTCACTTCCATAAGGACCGACTTCTGTGTCAGCCTAGTGTAGGCTCTAGCACAAACCCACCAATACAAGTAACTAATATAGAGGCTTATTCTGAGGCGGCTTTTGTCCTTCCTCCCACCTGTGATCCCATGTGCAAGGTTTAGAGAAACCCAGGAAAAGGCAGGCAGGCGCTTAAGTTGTTAGGTAGAACCACCCTCCGTCTTAATTAAAAACACTGAGGCCAATGCATATTCCCTGGGCGGACTGAAGTAACCTTCAAGCTCTGTATGTACAAAAATGCCCTAAAGAAATGAGATGCTTTTTGTAAAGTTCACTCTATCAATCCATGGATTCAAGTGTGAAATAATAGCACTGCTGAAGTACAATTTTCCTCAACCATTCCTACTGCTCTACACTACGCAATGCTGTATTCCACTCAAGGAGCACTCAGAACTCTACAGAACAGTCCTTCATCTCTAGAAAAATTATATAGGAGCTTTCTGAAAATTATATAGGAGCTTTCTGAACAGATGGAAATTTGGGAGGTTAAGCAGGTATAGATTTGTAGAGTTAACTATTTAATCCATTCACGTTACTGAAAAATTCCTGCTTCTTAAAACGGGAAACCACTTTGTGCATAATATCTGCGGCTTTGGATCTCTTTCATGCCTGCAGCATATCTCAATATCTACTAGTTTGTTTATTTTTGCCTTGCTACAGTGATAATTGATGCAACCGGCACTCTGGGAAGCAACAGCACAGGGGGGTTCAGAGGAAAATAAACTCACTCATTCTGGCTTCTCAGAGGTATTAGGAAACTGTTGGATGAAGGAGTAGATTTGCCAAAACTTGTCTTTCTTCCCTCTCCAGGATCTGGATTACGATCATTTATTCTCACACAGGCTGTACCTGTATATACAGAACCTGCTACAAGGTATTTGTATTTCAAGTTAGGAGTCAAATACTCCACCTCTATGCATTTCATCCACGTGATGTGTTGATTTTCTGAGTCACAGTGGCTTACAGAGTAACTGGTCCGTATGACAGCGCAATTAGGAGCCAGAAGCTCTCACATGTCTCACTTGGATTCCCTCTGACCTTCTCAGCAGAGTCAGTTCTTGTGATTCTGAGAGAAAGTAAGTTTTTGCGTGTCCTTTTGAATTTCACTGAAAAATAATGAGCAAGTGCATAAAAAGAAACTAAATCAAGTTATTGTTATGTTAGACTGACTAAAATTGAACACTGCTCATCAAATCCAGGTTTTAACTGAAGTCATAACCAACTAATGAGCTAACAATAACATGGACTGGAGTCAGCATTTGATCAAATCAACAGGGGAATGAATAAAATTGAAATCCTAAGGGGTCTGGCATTTGAAAACACCCACTGCAGGAAATAACGGAGATCATAAGCTTTGCCAGCTCATTCCTTCGAGGCAAGGGCCAGCCCCTTCAGGACTGTGACTGCTTTGAGGTTGCTGCTTAAACTGTCACCCTTCTGCTGTTTGTGATTTGAGCTAGCAGGGCTTAAAAGTGCTTTTCCGATGTAAATACAGCTGGATAACTCAAGATGACACATGATGATTTACAACAAAATATTTTGTGCCAATCTATGCAAGTAACTTCACTTAGCTTGCCACTTCAGAAAATCTTTAGATAAACGGTAAGAATGATCTCCCAGAGGAACCATGAAAAGGACAATAGAAGACAATATGGAAAGAAAGACTAACTCTTAGTCTTGCATAATTTTCAGAGTGTCAAAGTACGAAGTGCAGCTCAGGTAACCAGATGATATCATTGAGGATATGCACCTTCATCCTAATGAATCTCTTCAGCACCTGGATAATCAGGTCTGCACAGCTGTGGAGTTTGTGCAGAGAGAAGCTAAGGCCACTCTTGAAACGAGAGAGAGTGCAGTTGCTCCAGGGAATTAATACTTTTCCTCCTTCTTCAAACAGCCCTCTCTTCATTGGAAGTAAAACAAGTTTATGAAGACCTACTTCCCTAGGTTAGAACCAGACGTGGTTTCCAAGCATGGAAAAGCATGAAAGGGAGGACTTTGGAGATACAGCATCAATATCCTCCCTACAATAAGCTAACACAGTGCTGCTAACTAAACTGCTCACAGCCTGTCAATGTGCTTTGGACACGTTCAGTGACCTTACGAGTCCTCCTTCTTTCCTTATGCGTTTCACCTGTAGACATACCATTCATAGAGTATTTCCTGAATATTCTTGTATTCTAATTTGCCAGTATTGTATACTGGCAAATTTTCTCTACACTTGATGAAACAATCTAAGCACTTGGAAATTCAGTTATTTATATTGCTGCTAATGTAAACCTTCAATTAAAGAAAACATTACGAGCATCTCAAAGAAAACTATCATTCCAAGCCAAAATTTTCAGTCAAAACAAGTCTGAAGGATACTTAAGAGTAAGCATTAAGTGACAGCTTTCAATTAATATTTTGAAAAGCAATACATTATTTGCCATTCAGCTTCTCAATCTTCACGTGTGCTATTTAAATATTTTTTCCTATGATTTTATTTCGTTTTTCAGTCAATGAGGTCCTGAAATACTTTTCATTAAAATCTATTTTTCAATAATCACAGGATTCAAAGAAGTGAAGCATTAAAAGAAAGCTCCAAGTAGTGTAAGACCTGTACTAAAAATAATGAAAGTGGACAATAATGAAACTTCCAGTTTATTTGGCTGTCTCCCATCTCTCTCACTTCTCCAGCACTGACTTTTCCAGGTTTGAGATGCTGGTTTTATTAGAATCTTTTTGAAACCTGGATCTTCTATATTTTAAAGGAAAGTTATCTAATATTAGTACAATTATGCAAATCAACATCTCTTGCCAGCAAGCATCCAGAATTTCAATGTAGCTTCTAATTATAATTCATGAAGTCTTTAAAAAATAAAGTTAAGCACAGGGCAGGGTACTTGCTTATGAAAATATTTACAAGAGGAGTTCAGAGCTAAGAAATCATAAGGTAGGACAACTACTTAATATTTGGTAAACATCATGCCTAGACGAGAAAAGTTCTCTGATAAACGAGTTTTACACAATTCTGTCTGTAAATGACTGTAAAAGCTGTTATACAACTCTGTTGGAAAAGCAAAGAGAGTGTACAAATTCTTAGTGGCAAATTGTTAGCACAGTAGAGGCATTCTTATACTAAATACTTATTGTAAAGGGATGCGTTTTCTCCAACAATTTCCTTTCTCCCTTGAACATGGTACATGAAAAAATTTCTATACCGAAAATCAACCTCTGACAGATATCTTTTGACTCATTCCATACCACTTGAAGTTTATCTGAAAATAAACTTGCAGTATCAGCTCCCTGCTCAGGAAAACAATCTGTCTTTGGAGAAGGCAGTGCTTTGCATGCGAGTTGATACTCCCATAGTACACGGGGCAAGGTAAGCATAAATGTAAATAAATATATATTTATTTATTTATTTCCAACACATATATATTTATTTATCTCCTGAAATGAAGTGTTCTTTTTCTGTGTAACAGTAGTCACCGGGTACTTCACAGTCACTGCTGCACTCTGACGCTGCTTCCACCATTGCTGTGCATTTGTTAGTTTACAGGCTTGGGGAAAGGAGAAATACAACGGCCCTTTGCTTCAAGTAACTCAGCTCTGAAGCCCAGTGCACAGTGATCAACCCAACTCACTTCACAAACCGAGGGCCTAGGGCAGGTAATTCTCCTGCTACTCCAGCTGCTGGTCCTCAGCTCCTGAAGCACAATTCCCATATGTGCGTGTTCCCACACAGCAGTTCTTATATTTTCTGTGAAACCGCATACGCTCAATTTATGCGATTTTTGAAAATGTTTCCATTTTATAGTTCTGTCCCTGTTATATCCCCTTCAGTCTATTCCAGTGAGGGCTGTTGGAAACAATCCGTTTCTGTCAGGGCAGCTTAACAGTTCATGTGATAAACTGTAATGTGACTTTTCCATCACTGCCTTCATTTCTTTTAAAATTGAGAGCTATGAACAATAACAACTTCCACACTACAGTGAGCTGAAAACTGCATACGTCAAAAACACCTGCTAAGTCCCTCCGCTGCAGATCACAAGAATATGGTGTTATCTGCTACTGTCACCTCTTTGCCTTACTTCAGAATACCCTGCTGCAAAGAAAGCCCTGGTCATCGATTCCCTCCTCCATCTCGTTCTTTAATACAGAGTTCTTCCAAGGGCAAACAAACCAGGAATTCCAGCTCTGGTAACAGTAGCCATTGGTGATAAAAGCAGGTTATGCTTTACTGCATGGGTTAAAGTTTCATATGCAGTCCTCACTTACTAACCTGCAGGCCCAAGTCCAACGACGAACATTTCAATATAATTCCCAGACTAGAATCGACCTTTGCTGCGTACTAAAATAGAAACACGGGGACTTACAATGGAGCGGATACCACAACGCGTTCGTTGCTGTCCATTTTTTCGGTATGCAGTCCACTTCAGGGAATCTGTACCAGAAACTGCCACAAGAAAGTTGTCTACTGCACTGCATAATGATGTTACCTGAAGGCCTCTAATACTTCAATTAAAAGCAGCATTACCAATTCCAGGATTCCATGAAAACAGGGAAAAGTCAAATTTAAGACAGATACCTAATATGCATCCCAAACAACCCCCTTAGTCTGACAGCTCATGCCCTATTTATCTTAATTTTTACATTTGGTAATCTAGTGACCTTTGTCAAAAGAGCAAGTGTTTCACAACTGTAACGGTAAGACAGACGCTAGAAAAGCAGACCACAGTTTTCTGCAACTACTGCAAAATGCTTGCATAAGGCAGGCCCCTTCCACGGTGCTGGGCCCCATATTTTACCCGCATGCTTCTGGTTTGTCCACCGAGACTATGAGTGGCAAAAAATTACAGGGTGCAGCCTGCAAGACTTCTTCCTAGGATGCGAAAGCACTGCCTGGAAGCAGGGGACCGGATGAAGGAAAGGGAATGCTTAAGATGCAATTAATGCCATGCTTAAAGGTGAACTATGTGGTACTAGGGTAAGGAGTGGAATTAAAAGATTTTCCCGTAATAAAAATAATGACACACAGTGGCAAAATATCACAACTACAATGTTTTTTACCCCAAAACTCACAGAGTAAGAGTTACATGACACTGAAGGTTTTCACTGAGATAAAGAACTGTCAGGAAGATAAGAACCGGGAGGTGGGATGTCTGTGGTGGAAGGTCACCACACACCATGCAACACAGTCACGAGTGTTTGAATGTATTTGAAAGAGAGGATGAAGAGTAAAGCGAGTGACACAGTCTGCGGGTAACACTAGCATATCGCCTAGTAGGATAAGGCTGATTAATACAAGTGTCATTAACTCTGCCATATTGAGTGACTGTGGGAAGAAGTGGCAAATTCATTGTAGATAAATGTAATATCATGCACATGAAGACATGTAATCCCAAATTTACATACACACTGGTAGGTTCCGAGCTGGCCGAGATACTGGGGCTAGAATATGTTGCTCCACAAGAACTTGAGCACAGTGCTCCGTAAAGGTCATAAAAGGAAATTGAGTGCTCCGAGTTATTAGGAAAGGAACAGAGAAGAACACAGAAACCATTATGATACCTCATATCAATATGCAGTGCACCTGCATCTTGAATGCTGTTTGCAATTCCAAACCAGCTACCTGAGAAAGCGTACCATGAAAGGTTGAGGGGCAAGCAACAAGTCTGATCAAAGCCATGGAATAGATTTTCTATGAGCAACAACTGAATAAACAAACTTTTCAGTCTGGAAAAAAAGCTAACCAACAGGTTATAAGCTAGCAATTTTAAAATTACCAACAGGAGTGTTCACTGTCTTTTCAAAGAATGAGACACTACACAATAAAACTACATTTTTAAATCACAGGTTGGAAACACAAGAAATACTTCTTTATACCCTGCATAGCGAAGCTGCAAAACTGTGTGCCACAGGATGTTGTGGTTGTCATAAACTGACAAGGTTTCAAAAATTTCAAAAAATTTCAACAGGCTACACAGACCTTTAAAGGAAGGAGAACCCACTGACATCCGCCGAGTAGAGAAACAGAATCAATTGGGTTCAGAAGCGCCCGACGCACAAATTGCCAGGAGATAATCCAGGATTTTAAGGAATCATCTCTACATGGCTTCCCTGTTCTTACACTCCTCTTTGCCAGTGTTGAAAAGACGCTAACAGGCTACACAGACCTTTGGCTTAGCAGGGGGGAAGGGTGTGAATATTCTTAGAATGACTTAAACATCTTTCAAAAGCCAGTAAAAAAAACATGCAGGTCCAGTAGGTTCGGTTTTCCGCTTTTGGTTTCAGAAGCTGACCCCTGGCAGCACGTGGAAGAATCAAATCGTGTTGTGGGTCATCTTTCTCATCAGTGGAGTCACTGGAGTTCATAATCTGTGTGATAATTCAGATTATTTTTTAACTTTGTTTTTCCTTGTTCTCCTTTTCTTTCACCATCATAGTTTTAATAGAAGTGTTATATTGGAGGTAAGAAATGAAAATAACTTAATAGGAGTGGAGAACTCTATAACCTTTTTTTGCTTTTATTCCCGTTCTGGTTTAACCCCAGTTGGCAATTCAGTACCACACAGCCGCTTGCTCACCTTCCCTCTGCTCCGGTGGGATAGGGGAGAAGATGGGGGGGGGGGGAGTAAAAGCCATGGGTTGAAATAAAGGCAGTTTAGTAGGACAGCAGAGGAAGAGAATAATAATAATAGTAATGCTAAGAATAGAATATACAAAACAAGTGATGCCCAGCCCATCCCCGAGCAGCGATCGCTGCCCCCCGGCCAACTCCCCCCAGTTTCCATACGGAGCGTGACGCCGTATGGTATGGAATAGCCCTGTGGGCAGGCTGGGGCAGCTGGCCTGGCTGTGCCCCCTCCCAGCTCCTTATGCCCCTGGCAGAGCATGGGGAGCTGAAGAGTCCTTGGCTGGTGTAAGCACTGCTCAGCAACAACTAAACGATCAGGGTGTTATCAGCATTGTTCTCATACTAAGTCCAAAACACAACACTATGGCAGCTAC
>VZTL01017396.1:0-16165 GCA_013400535.1 Scopus umbretta
TTCTATGATTCTATGTCTAAAGTTCTGAACTGAGATGTTGTTCTCCACTATTTACAGAAAAGTACGAACTGTAGAAATACCATGTCCTTAAAAAGTTTCCCCTACAGTTTCAAGTTTGAAAGTAATTTTCCTCATCTAAAGTAGTGAGCAGATATAATGTTCCAGATATAGATCTCTAGTCTTGTCTACAGCTCCACAGATTACTGAAATTACTTTTATTTACTGTGTTAAAGACAGTGTGTAGGAATCGCAACAGAACTCAGCTAATGTTGCACACTCCTTATACGCAACTGTGCTTGTCATACAAAATACTTACCATGCTTAAAAGTTAAACTCTATGAATATCATTATCACAAAGTCTTTATGCTATTTTGTACACAGTCATTTAATATATTTCTGGTTTGGTAACTACCACAGGAGAACAAGCTTCAGTAAACACATTTGTTTGCTTTTAAATTAGAAGTTTAACTACATTAACATACCGATTTGACAGAGATAATTCAAAGGATTATTATGCCTAAAACTAAATTAATATTCCTTTACAGTGCTGAGATTTTTTTTAAAATTAAAAAAGGAAAAAAAAATCAGATTAAATATTTAATCTAGTATGTATGTATGTTTTACACAGAATGGGAAAAACACACTACTGACATTGTAAACTTTAGATTCTTACAGGGGGCCTTTAAACCACAAGTATATACCTGTGTTATTGAAAGCATAAAAGTAAAGAGATATAACATACAATTTTAACATGCAAATTAACATCTGAAAGTTTCTAGATGAAATCTGACAATAGATTTCACTTCAAATCATGACATGCCATGAGCTACTTCCTTAGGACAGCTAAGGAAAAAAGCTGGACTGGATTTTTATCAAATAATTTTTCTGTTGTTTTCTTACTAAATTACACAAATACTGCTATCTTAAAACAAGGACAACAATTTTAATAAACCTGTAATGAGTACAAAAAAGCTTATTAAAAAAGAAAAAATATCTTTTTTATTACAAATTAATTGCTTAAAATTAATATTTGTAAAAGACCTCCTGAAATATTTTTAAATAGTGGGTTTTAATTGTATGTGGTTTAAAAAAAAATGCTTAGAATTACCTCATTTCAACTTTCTTCTCACTACTTCTTCCCTATTCACGCTGCTGGAAAACGCTGGAAAAGAATCCCATTTACTTTTATAATAAACTAGTGGTTTGCTTGATTGTTTTTTTGTTTGTTTGCTTTGTATTTTACTAATAAAATAATTTAGATTCCTGTACAGGAATGACAAGTGCAATTTACCTAGATATTGTTTAAAGAGACTGAAGATACTTAATCACCATATAAAGATGTAATTAAATGGCACAGAAGCTACTTAATAAATAAATGCAAACTAAACTTCTCCCAACATGTAAAAAGGTCTTAACTGTAGTTTATGCAGTTTTGAATTCAAATACTCTTTTAAAACTTTTTTACCTAGAGAAGAATTCTGAAAAGAAAATCTGAATTTGTCAGATCTCATATTCATTCACAGTTGAAAACAGAACACTGAAATCCTGTAAAATCATTCAAGTCCTTAAAAGGATTCAGTAGGATTTCCTCACCTTTTCCCCCAACTATCTGAAATATGTATTCTTCCATTTAAAAAAGACTAATGAGAAATCTGTGTCAGGGCAAAGACTTGAAGATGAAAACTTCTAGTAAATTATACATTTGTACCAAGAGCTATCTTCAAAATATTATCAATTCAAATATTATTTCTGCTAATATAATTTGTAAATTATTACGATTGACTTAGCAGTCATGACTCTCCCATTATATTAAAACCTACACCGTGATTTCTAAAGGAAATTTATGGGAACATTTCCTTACTAAATTTTTCTTCCAGTTTATTTCAAAAACATTGGTTCTGATAGATTTGGAAGCACTTGACTCATGAGGTGTGATTCATTTGATGGTTGGACTCAAAATGTTAGAGAAGGAAAATCCATTAATAGGTTGGGCAGAATCCTATTATGCCATTAGTTATTCAAGGTCAACCATAGCTCTACTGTTATAAAATCATATATTATGTAAAGGAGAAGTTAATTCCTCCCAGGTGCAAATGTCTTCTATATCTGTTCATAATAGAAGATTGTTTGTTTATTGTCACTGAAATGGGACACACTGTGATACTGAATTATTTCTATTAATCAATCTTTAACAAATAACACATTTTATATTTGTATTTTTTCTTGAACTTCTAAAGAAGTATCAAGTTCTGCACTGGGATCGTTTTTTGTTCCCCTAGTACTGATGTCAAAGAGATCCACCAGATCTTCTATGTAAAGGAAAACTTCTCCCTAGTTTCTTGTTTCGGTGGGATTATGTAAATTCTTACCCTCTCTATAAAATATTAGTTATACCTTCTGTTTCTACAAATTTCCAAAGCATTCTTTTAGTCTGTTCTTTGTTACAGGTACTTGACATTCTACAAGATTAACACCTAACTCCAAGGAATCAAACAGGAAGTGCACAGATAGACACCACTGTAAAGATGGCAGTCTAGCAACACTGAATTACAATGAACACTTTTGGACTCACTGTAGTAGTTCAATTAATATAATGTTGAACAATAGTAATAAAGTAAATCCATATAGGCTTCATCCAATATTTGCCTTAAGAGAAAATTTTCCTTTTTATTTTAAAAAAGTTAAAAGCTAACTAACTTCTGAGATGGGGGAAAAAAAATGGTATTTTTTAACAAAAGAATTATAATGTTGACAATAATAATGATGAATAAATGTCAAAAGTTCCACAGTGTTTACTTTTGAAAAATATACTATTTTGCCACCTTCTGTAAAGAAAAAATTTTCAATATAAAAATAGTTCTACATTATGGAAAACTTTTCTATTTAATGATGCTAACTACATGCCATGATTCTGGTAAACTCTTGTCTTGAACGAAGATTATAGTTTGGCACCTGGAATCCCAATAACAGCGAAGCAATGAGGAAAAGTAAATGAGAATAACTGAAGTTCCCCTGTAGCAATAGCTCTATAAATATCGGAAACATTGTTCTAGTGGATGTAGACACTGTCTTCTCTGAGACAATGACTTGTTAGAGGAAGAATGACAGTGCACCATTACTTGTCTGGGCACATTTCTGTAGAGAGGAAGACTACAAAAGAGACCCTTGTGAATGCTAAAATAGAGTTCAAGTTAGAAATGACTAAAAGACTCATTACTCTTCCTCTTCCCCACACTCCCACATGTCTCAAACTTATTTTTCTCTTCCTCATTAATCCCTTCACCATTCCCCAAAGTCTCCTTCTACAGAAGTGTCTTCAAGTGCCTTCCTCACCTACTTCCTCTAGCACCTCATAGTCTTCTAAACCCCTCTCCGTACATCTCCAACTTCCCAAGCAACCCTCTCTCTCATATTGCTTCCAAATTCTCTGAAACTCCACCCCTCTCTCTAAAGAAAAAAGAAGCAGCACCCAGAACACCTAAATTGAAGGCCACTTCACCTTTTCAGTTTGTCTTGCAATGGTGTGAAAGACGTATTTTGAGACAGCATCCAAACCTGACCTGGGACACACTGCACAATGACAATCCATCTTCAGAGATGAAAACAGAAATACCCACAAGGAAAGAGGTCAACTGCCTAGGTAAGAAAAGTAGGGCCTGGTAGTTCAGAAGTCTCCACTACCAAATACATTTTTTTTCTGAGGGAGATGGGTTATGAGGAACTGTTTCCAGAACTGCCCTAGAACATATTGTATCATGAACAGCGATGGCAAAGACTGCAAGACGACCAAAAACCCCAAAACCTGTTATGAGAGTCCCTTTCTTATTCCTTTCTTTAAATCACTTTTTCATAATATATAAAATGAGTAGTTTTACCAAACAAATTTATTCAGGTCTACTTGATTAATAGTCAAAGAGATACTGACCAATGCAGAATAAGGTATTTTCTGGAGTTTAGTTTCTGGTTTTTGTGTCGGGGTTTTTTTTTTTTTTGGTTGGGGGGGAGGGGGTTAAAGAATTTGGTATTATCTGAATTGTCTGAATTACCCTTGGCAAAGTAGGGGATATGATCTTTAATTATTAGCTTGTTTCCTGCCAAATTAAATATACTCTGTTCCACTGGCATTTAAATATAGCCATTAATCTTGGACATAAAAGCAAGGTAATTATAATTTCAAAATATACTAATTGAAAACTTAATATTAATTTGCTATGGAGCATTTTATATTTTATTTTCTTGAAAATTATACATAATTATATGTATCTGCATATATAATGAAAGCTACCTCAATTTACAACTTTTTTGTGAACAATTGGGAATGTTCATTAGATAGAAGACATTTTTTTGGAATCATATTGTGGCATGATATTTGACTGAATACTACAATTATGAACAAAACCCTACATACTGAACAAATGTTTTACAGTTTTCCAGCTGAGTGACATGGCTATTTATGTGCAACGTTCATTTTAATGAGTGATTTTGTCATGGAAAATAAAAATGTGTTCATGGTTCAGTAAATGAGTCTGTTGATTAACCAGACCTGACAGATTTTAACCTTTAATGTTTTAATCCTCTGGGCCACTATCAATGATGAAATTTCTACTAAGCTAAATATTTAAATTTGAAAGAATATTTTTTGTTTACATCATGTGGAATAAAAGCTTTACAGATTACCTTTTGCAAATTGCATCATATTAAAAATGTATTTAGCAAATTTGAAACCATGTATTCCAACTACTAATTTATATAATTCAACTGAATTAATTTTATATTTTTATACAGGAATACATTATACATTCCAATATCAACAACAAAAAAAAGATTAACCTATATTCATGAATGCATAAACATTAAAAATACTTACACAGTCTTATCAGTCATATGTGGGAATTTGCACGCATACCAAAAATGCATGCACGTAAAAATTGCTTCATGCTGCTAAATCTCCCCCCACCACCACTTTCCAATTTTCAACTTAAAAGTCAGGAAAGAACAACAAGAAAAATATTTGTCTATAGTCTACCACATCACATCTGCTATTAGTAGTAAGTATGCAAGCAATAGGATTTTTATTATATTGAAAATACAAAATAAACTTAATCATTATAAATATGGATTTGTCTTATTAGAATATAGACTTTATCATAAGGACTGAGGATGAAACCTTAAGCCCACTGAAACTGAGGAGAGCATTTGCCACTTTGAGGACCTTGAAAATCAGTTAAATACTCAAATCCTTTAATTTATTCCCTCCTCCATTCTATGAAGAACTTAAATGTAAGGTTTATTTTACTCCTGCGAATTCTACTAAATTGCAAGCATTTCCTTCTATGATAAGGCAAAGCTCATTTTTAAGCATTCATCGTGAAAAAAGGTCTGGTATTTTCAGAACAAAAATAGAGTTTGGCTCTCTTACAGCTGCAAGAATTCAAAAAGTCATACTTCTATTTCTATTTTCTTACCATTATTATAGTAACCCAAGCTAACACCACAGATGCTACAACATTAAAAAAGCACCCCACCTACTTCTTTTTAATACTATACTTCTAACTAAAGAGCCTTAGAATGTTCCTGTATTTTATTAAGTTCTTTCTTATCACTGAATAGGGCAAACATTATTCAGATTTTTAAGTTCATGTTTTAGGCTTCACAAAAGTTCAGATTAACAACATAAACAACAATATAAAGAATATGTATATCGAAGGAAAAAGAAAAGCTATTTTAAAATATATTCAGGAAAAGGCTTCTCAGGATCTCTAGAAGCTATCTAAAATATATATAATTCGAAACTGAGCGGTTATAGATACCTATGTTCTGTCAATACTCAAAGTTCTCACTCAGGAATGGAGCTTCTTTTCTACAGTTAGCTGTGTTCTGTACCAGCACAGAAAAGCACTGTTGTGTCGACACTGAAGGGCTCTCTATTATATTTTTCTTCACACTTGAGGTAAATAACTCAGTGCTTAGATAACATACTTATCTTTCAGTTGAAAAAATACTTTGAAGACCTGATTTCATCAATAGAAAGATGCAGAGACAATCTGCATGAATGCAGATTGAAGAAGTAGGATTCATAGAGCAGTTCATCTTACTCTGCTTTTTATATAAACCTCCAAACTATGTATCAATCAACTAAACGGGTGTAGAAACCCACCACCTCTTTTCACCTGTCAAACTTATTTTCTAAGGCAAACTTACTTGCAATGATTGTTTGCTCTGTTTACAACACTAATTTTGCAGTTTTTCTTTTTACTGCAGCATGTATAAGAACGATAATATCTACTGGAGATCTACCTAGTACAGGAAAAACAAATGCTTTTAAGGCTCATTAAGTAATACTTCAAAGACTGATGGTTCTGTTCAGAAGGTTAACTGAATAATCCTGTTTACTTTAATCTCCATCTTTTTTTTTTACCTTAGAAGTATTAAAAAGACATACAATTTGTTCATAAAGCTACCTATATTTGCAACCAGTGTTGTTTTAAGTACTAATCAACTTATTTTTTATTGACAAAGTCTGTATATTGGTAGAAATCTCACTTTTGAGGAAAGATGAAGAACTTCAACTTAACAATCTGTATTTTTCTGACTTTGTAATTACAATATAGTTATCCCTTTCTCATCCTGGCAGAGTTCTGGTCTGCTATCAAGTCAGATTTTCTAAAACTGTTTTCATTTTTTTTTCCAAAAAAGAGAGATGTCATTTATTCTAAGACATTATTCTATTACATTTGAACATAATTATCTACAAGAACTGAATTAGAGTTTGTCTATCTAAAACCGAAGTACCTGTAAACATTAACAGTACAATTTAAATCTCAAGTGTACTGATATTTCTGATTGCCCCAGGTTTTTATATCAAAATATATACGAAATCTGGATCAAAAAAAAACCACAATTTATTTCCCATCTGACATCAACTATTTATTCTGGGTCAGCTTTCAAAAACAAATGAGTCATGCTCCCAAATAGAGAACTTTTTGTCTACTTGATTTTAAACATGCTGGGGTACCTTTTGGTTACCTTCCTGTCACATCCTAATAAAAACATGGAATAAAAAATATTACTGAACTAATAAATTGATAATAAATGAGTGTTCCTATAACAAATGATGTCATAAAACATAAGAAAATAATACAGAGACAGTGAAACATTTCCTTCCTGATATACAGTTAATTAAAATAAATAAATCTATCCAGCAGATGCTTCATTTAATGACTTTTTTCATTCAAGATAAGACCAATATATCCCAACAGAAAAAAGGGTCTACATTGGAGGGCCAGGGGGACAGGAATGAATACATGTAAGCAGTTTTCTTTCTATCTCTGAAACCACTTCACATTATTATTTTGCCTTTTTTCTGAAAAATAATTTATGAAAAGAATCTAATTTCTAATTCATTTATTAATACCTAGTAATGGAATTTGGTTTAGTTTTTTTACTTGGACAGTGGTTTACTTTTTTTACTTGAACAGTCTAACCACAAATTTCTTGAATATAGGAAGGAAAGAGAAAGTTCCATCACAAGATTTTTTTTCCTCTTTCATCTTCCCAACACGACACCCCTTTCCAGAGCAGCTCAAAGTTCTCTTTTCCCAACTTCTTCAGACTTTAGCACTTGTGTTTGTTTTTAGTAAAAATGCATATCAAGAATGCTTTTTGAGTCATCTAAAAAGAAGGGAAGTCATTCACTCGGCTATGAAACCATAAATAAAAAATTCTGTTCAAGTAGGATAAGAAGAAAGAAAGCTTCAATACAAATTGAACAGCTATGCTACTGCAGTCTTGGGGAGAAGACTAAAGACTGAGCTTTTGACTTGAGAATTGAACAAGTAGTTTTCTTTGGCTTTCTTGATTTTCCTACAAAGATAAATCAAGCACCACAGCCCTGCAAAAACTGTAAATATATAATAATGGGCAGATTTTGCTTTCAAATAGCTTCCAATCTATACTAAGTAGTCAAAGTATGGGTTAAGTGGGAATTTAGAAAAACAGCTATTCTTCTTAAGTAGCTTATTTTCCTCTACAAGAAACATACAACCAGCTGAAAACCAATCTCCACATACTCAATCATGCCTCCACTGATGACCAAAGAACAAATAAGTTAAAACTAATATATATATATATTTGTTGTTGTTGTTATGAAAAGGGGCTCTGGATTATCCCCATTTCCAACAACCTGTAGTTTAGGTACTTTGAGTTACAAGTATGTTCAGTAGATGTGTCTAGTAAATTTGTCTAATAGTTTTCTGAGTTCACGTTTTGGTAACTGTAGTATCCTGAATCCATGCAGTTCACAGTAATTGTTCAATTTGTCAATAGGCACTCCCTTTTAATTTTAAGCCCGTTTTCCAAGACTTTCATTTTATTATAGTCAAGATACTGTTTTGTGAATAACATTTTCTTCATTCTTTTCCATATTCTTCATAGTTGTATATACCACGTTATAACCTTCTCCGATGTCTCTTCCAGGTCATAGTGCACTACAGTACATTTGATCTTACCTCAAATAGAAACCTTTCCAAAATTATCATCATCTTTGTCCTGCTGTGTAACTTCCTCATTTTTAATTTACAACTTTTCAAGACAGTGTGGCTCATGAATTTCAAACTATGTGCTGATCTTTTCTCTCTCTTGTTCTTGATTCCATTTCCATTCTCAAATTCAATAATAGTAGCTAACACTAGGTTGACTTTTTCAGATGACTACCTATAACGTCTCCAGGAAGGATGTTGTGTTCCCCCTGCCCCAAATAATACTAATGGATAATTTAGAGACTGTTGTTACTACAGTGGTGGATTATCAAGCTCATTTTTGACAACATTATTACTGTTTGAATTTACAATCTCAGAAACCCTGTAAGTAGAGACCACATTCAGTTAACTAGACAGCACAGATCATAGGTACAACTGCCAGCCTGTCACAGTCTAAATATCATTCCTATCTGACACCTACCTGGTAGTTATTCTGAGTTATTGTAAAGTAAATTCCTACCAAGTACCTGTCCACATCATGGGGTGTGGTGGGTTAACCGTGGCTGGACACCAGGTGCCCAAAAAAGATGCTCTATCACTTACCATCCTCAGCTGGACAGGGGGAAGAAAAATACAACAGAAGACTCATGGGTCAAGATAAGGACAGGAAGAGAGCACTCAGCAATCACTGTCACAGGCAAAACGGACTCAACTTGGGGAAATTTAATTTATTGCCAACCAATTCAGAGTAAGGTGATGAGGAATTTAAAAAATAAAATAAAATCTTAAAACACCTTACCTTCCTCCCCCCCCTCCCTTCTTCCTGGGCTCAGCTTCATTCCTGAATTCTCTCCCTCCTCCCTGTGAGCACTGCAGGGGGACGGGGAATGGGGATTGCAGTCAGTTCATCACACATTGTCTCTGCTGCTCCTTCCTCCTTAGGGGAGGACTCCTCACACTCTTCCCCTGCTCCAGGGTGGGGTCCCTCTCACAGGGGGACAGTCCTCTACTAACTTCTCCAAGGTGAGTCCTTCCCACAGGCTGCAGTTCTTCACCAACTGCTGCAGCGTGGGTCCCTTCCACGGGGTGCAGTCCTTCAGGAACAGACTGCTCCAGCATGGGTCCCCCACAAGGTTACAAGTCCTGACAGCAAACCTGCTCCAGTGTGGGCCCCTCTCTCCACAGGATCCCAGGTCCTTCCAGGAACCTGGCTCCAGCATGGGCTTCCCACAGGGACACAGTCTCCTTCAGGTGCATCCTCCTGTTCTGGCATGGGCATCCTCCATGGGCTGCAGGTGGATACCTGCTCCACCATTAACCTACATGGGCCACAGGGGGACAACCTGACACCATGGTCTTCACCACAGGCTGCAGGGGAATCTCTGCTCTGGCACCAGGAGCACCTCCTCCCCCTCCTTCTTCATTGACCTCAGTTGTCTGCAGAGT
Source organism: Scopus umbretta (assembly GCA_013400535.1). NCBI lineage: Eukaryota > Metazoa > Chordata > Aves > Pelecaniformes > Scopidae > Scopus > Scopus umbretta. The sequence goes on from VZTL01017396.1 coordinate 9,924, forward strand.
TGTTCCTCTCACATATTCACTCCTCTCTTCCACCTGCTGCTCTGCAGTAGTTTTAACCCCTTCTTAATTATGTTATCACAGAGGCATTACCACCATTGCTGATGGGCTTGGCTTTAGCCAGTGGCAGGTCCATCTTGGAGCCAGCTAGCATTAGCTTTATCAGACATGGGGTAAGCTTCTGGCATCTTCTCACAGAAGGAACTCCTGTAGCCCCCCCACTACCAATCCCTTGCCATGTAAACCCAATACACAGAGTACACAAGTATGAGTTAGCTACTAGCTGTCTCTGTTGGTCCTTAGGCCTGGGGCTAAACCAGCGTGAAGACTGAACCACTTTCTCAAATGTGCAGGGTATACTTGAATTTCCTTTATTTGTATGTAACATCTTTGCATTTGTTGAAGTTTTGCTTATGTGCAACTGCACTCTCTATGGTCAGCTGAAGAATTAGCAACTGGGTGCTCTAAAATTAGGCTTAAGGGCTGTGTGGGTCAGGGAAAAAAAAAATCTGAGCACATGTGCATTGTTTCTGCATTAGTAATAAAATATTTTAAGATTCCACTAGTCTGCTAATTTTGTAGCTTTCATAGTATTTTAACTTCATGTTAAACTAAAAATGATAAAATATCAAACAATGTTTTAATTTTTGTAAGTTCTCATGGTCATGTCCATTTTGTTCCGTGATCCAGCCTTAAGGCTTTACTGTGTACCCAAGGTCTCAACACTAGCAGTATTTACTTTATCTTAGAGTGAAACAGTTTTCCCCTTAGGCTTCAAAACTGTGGCATTCAGAGAGAAACTCTCCAGTTAAAAAGATCAGAGCAGTTCTGACTGTAATTGACCACTTCCCTTGAAGATTGCAATTCAAACACACTTTGAAAAGAGATGCCCCTGGATTTGATACAGTAAGAGACACAGAAAATCCCTTTCCAGGGTCCCAGATGGAGTCCCATTCAGGGATCCCTGGCATATCCAGGTTACCTCCCACCCACATTGCCTAAATTCCACCCTGCTGGGTAACACAGTCAAACACGTCCTGGTCTTTTATTTGAGTTAACTATCAGGGGGATATATAATAGAGGAATGGACATAAGGAATCTTACTGTTCTGTATAGCCCTATTTTGCATGAAACAAGGCCTGAAACCCAGGCTTAAATCAATTGCTTTGTATTTATGAGTTCCCTTCACAACTAAGAGTCCCTCTGGTAAATCTGAAGAAAGAAAATTAGAAGCACTTTTGAATGCCTCTTTATGAAACCAGTTCCTAGGAAATTAAGAACCTCGAAACAAGGAAAATTTAATTTGAAACACATAAAGAAAACATTAATTATGAAGCAGCAAGAAAAAGTCATCCAAAAATCAATTCAAGGAAGATTAAATAAAAAAAACATGGAAAGTCAATGTTCACATTAGTGTTGTAATGATACTGTTCTAGAACAATTTAATTAAAAAAAAAAAAATTAGTCCCCCAAATGAGTTGCTTTTAAGTGAGCAATGTGTTACGCTAATGTACAATAGATTTTGACAGTGCCTGACACAGAACAGCCAAAGAACCACATTTGACTGAAAATAAATAATAAAGCCATGTAACATAAGAAAAGCTGAATATTGAATAAATATTATCCATTTCTGCAATGGCATCTAAGGCAAGCAGATGCTTGTCATAATTCTACTGATGTCAGTTCTGCTCCCCTATGGCTCATGGCTCTGACAGAATGATGGAGACCAAATTTGGCAATATCAATCCCTATCATGCCTGTAACATGAGCACAGAAGACGATTGATCTAATAAGTTTTTAAACTAGGTATGGCCATAACTATTTCAATACGTATTGACACATTTAATGTGCAACAGTAAGAGAAGAATCTGCCTCCTAAGTGTTTGAAGGAGAAGACTTAGACACATTTTTAAATGGAGTTTAAAAGTGATCTGAATTAACCACCCAACACAATTTCAGTGTTGTGACTGCTATTCTGGAAATATGCGATGTATCATGAAATTATTTTATTAGCTATGTAAGTTCTCACTGATTCTGGAATATGCACATGTTTGGTATTACACATTTTCTTCTGAGACAGGTAAGTTTTCATAGGCACAGTAATGGGAATTTCTTTTTGTCTTACAAAAATAATCTTTTGTCTTTATTACTTACACTTGAAAATATGGGATATGGAAAAGCTATTAACTGAAAATAGGGAGAGGACTAAAACATCACAACTCCATCCAGAATTCAAAAACCTTGTTCACACCTGAGTTAAAAGAAAACCACACACACAAAAAATCCAAAAAACCCAAATCACACCCACAAAACAAAAAAAACGCCCAAACTACCACTCACCACATAATTTCAATTTCTTGAAACTTCAGAGAAACCAAGTATTACACTTTATATATTCTTATAAAAAGAATAGTACAGCAAACTATAAGTTATGAAAACTACAACACTAAAAATTATTATTAAAGAGACTGACTTAAAAAATCACTATGTACAACAGTATATTGTTATGTTCCCATTATATTTGATGTACTGCATGCAGGAACAAGTATAAGTGTGCTTAACTACTGTTCCTGTCTTACGGATTTGGCTGTGTTCCTACTGTACATGTGAAAATGTTTTAAAAAGATACTGAACGGAAATAAAGTCAAATAAGATGTAGTGTATTCTATGAACAAAACAGCTACACAGTTTCTCAGACAAAGTCTATTTGTGTCAGGAATCCCTTTGTATTCAGTAAAATACTGTTAATAAATTCAAACCACATACCTGCAAATGGTTCAGTTCATTGTCTTGAACACCACACACACACAGAACAGTACAGATGCAGTTTAACTGAAATAAGGTACCACATGGAAAGAGCAATCAATAAATAGCCTACTGCTAATCCATCCCAGCAAGAATTCTTTCTATCCTTTTCCGCAATTCCTCTGTTCCAATTTGATAGAGGGACTAACAACAGCTCAACACTAAACCATCAAAAATTCATACTAATTTTGTAGTCCTCTATAATCCAACAGCCAAGGGAATGCAAAAAGTGGCTGCTGTCCTTGTAACACCCATAAAAGGCGTGGCTTCAGTAAAAACAAACTAGCCAAATGGTACTTGAATGTAAAGTGTCATCACACTGTAAAGAGAATCCAGTTTGTGCTTATGAAGAGCAGTCCTCCCCACTGGTTAGTTTATTGTAACTTGTGACTAAAGCTCACAGGGTTCCAAGGTTTGTCAAGGACCTTCAAAGGCCTATATTTTAAGAAAGAAGGGAAGAAGGGAGAAGTAATTTCACCACCCGATACATGAACTTTGGATTTTGCAGTAGGCATTGTGTAAGATTTGGTGTCACCCAACCTTACTATGCAGCATAGTTAGAAGAGGGGTTTAGAAGGTCTCCTAATGGAATGAGCAGCAGGTTTGGTTTGTTTTTAAAGGCCTCTGTTCCAAATGTTTGTATTTTCCCTTAAAATCCCGAGATGGCTTAATATTCAAAATGAAGGAACTTGTAGCCTCATTCTGAAAATCCTCCTGCATGTCATTATAGTCACATAAATTGGGGCCCATTCTCAACATTTTACTAGGAATTCACATTCATATGAGAAATGCTCTACTGGTTCAAGCCAATGGCTTACCTAACCCAGCTCTGTCAGCAGAGTAGGACACTTCAGTGAAAGCACACCAACTTTATCTATTTCCAGAGGTCGTTTCTCTTGCATTCAACTGCTCAGTTAAGGATGCTAGAAGATGCATTAGAAGTTATATCCCTGCCTAGTTCTTTTGGTATCCTGTTGTACCCATTGCCCACAAATTCATCTAAGCCTTTTTTGAACATGCTGGGACCATCTCCCACAAACATTCTGTGGCAGCAACCTCCAGAAGCTCACTACCCAGTGTAAAGAAGTACTTTTCTTTCATTTTTTTATATGGTTCTGCTTGTTTCATCAGATGTCCCTAGTACTGGCATTGTTTGTCAATCAGTTCTGCATTTGACTGACCACATACATTATTTTTTTCAACTTCAGTTGTATCCTCACTCTCTCCTCTTCAGACTGAAATACTGAGGGTCCTCTTTATTACTGGCTTTTCTCTCCATCTTCTTTAATTTCACTGAATTTTTCTTGAAATGAAGAGGACAGAACTGCACACTGTGCTCAAGAGGATGTTGCAGGATTTTTTTTTTTTTTTAATATAGCCACAAAACAATGCCCTGCATATTCTTTAAAAAAAAACCAAAAAAAAACCCCAAAAAACCCAAAACCAAACAAACAGCACTTTCAAAAAGGTAATCTGTCTACTGTTGTCACTGATTGCCATTGAGATAACTGGGGACAAAACAGAGTTAACTTGAACCATATGACAGAAAAGAAGGTTACTTTAGCTAGATGGCTTTCATGCTTCCAAGTGTTAGTGGGCTCTAAAGGTGTGGGATAAGGAAGAACACTGCTCTTGTTAAAAAACAGTAAGATTAATTTTTTCATTTAAAAAATCTAAAATATAAATATAACATCACTTCTCTAGAGCATGTAAACTTGAGAAAATCCTATCACTCCAAGTTATTTCAGTTCTACCAATAATGTGGTACTAAGACGTCACATGCTTTCTTAAAATTACAGATCTCCTGCACAATAAAATCCTAAAATTGAGCCTTTTTAGAATTTGTCACTTTCTGACATATGATGAAGATGCGGTTTTGTAATCACTGACATCTGTTTTCCATTTACTACAAGATTTGAAGGAATAAATCTCATGCTTTATGAAGTGTTTGAAGTGGTATTATATATAGCTACTTTATAAATGAAGACTTATGGTAAAGTTCTATAGCAAATGGCTTTCTATGTTTATTATATGCCCAAAAAAAGATAATGAAGTAGATTGTATTGGGATACAATCAACAATACTGATTGTCAACATGTAACAAAGCTGATAGTCATTATACTGGTTGTATGGCAATACAATCTCTGTTTACCAGACAGATACAGTAATGTATCGGTTGATTGGCTTGGTTTTTATTCTTACTTCGTAGTTGTTTTTTTTTTTTTCCCCCAATCACAAATTGTTAAGGCTTATAGAGCTTTATAGCTGCATTTTAGATTACTCGGCTAGAATAGACCTGAACTGACTATAAAGACTCAGTGAAAACTTTACACACACAAACAGTTATTAGAAAAGTAAAATCCAAAATGAGTACTTTGTCTTTCACTTCTACAGACTTGGTACTGTTTTCAGAAAGAGATGGTAGAACAGTAGTTTATACATATAGAACTTCTAGTGACTTTAAATACAGAATGTGTACCCACTTACGTCTGTAGTGATGTGATCCATGTTTATCAAGACAAGAAACTCCTGACTGTCACAGCTCCAATATTAGAGCAAAAGAGATTCATTCAACAGCACAATTTTTTTTTTAAAGCAGCATGAGTTCACTGTGATCTGACACAACTTTAAAGTTTACAGACCACATTTTGAAGAAATCATTATAGAAAAAACAGATTAGACCTAAACACTTGCCTGCAAAATTCATTGATACCTGAAATTTTTGTTCTCTGTTCACATTAAAAACAAAAAACCAGAAAATGTTATTCCATATCATAGTTGGCAATCAGTACACTTAAGCATAATTGAGCACATATCCTTGAGCACCGCTATGAAGTTCTATTTTTTTTTTCCAATAAATCTCTCATTTATATTAATATAAAAATGTTGTAAGTTAAACTAAGAGCAAACAGAATAGACTGCTTGCTTCCAAGCTCTCCATGCTACTCATGTGCTCTGTGCCTCTCTTGCTGTCACATATTTATAAGAACTCGGACTGTTTGAATAGTCCCAAAACCTTTATAACATGCCTACTATCATACAAACTTTACAACTTCTACAGAGCTATTCCACAGTAAGTATCACCCAAGTGTAAATCATGAAAGATCAAGCTGGGTATTCAAACTGAATGGAATTCAGCCTTCTCTGGATTTGAATCTCCTACTTCCACCCAAAAAGTCCACAGCTTCTTCCCATATTAACTCTTCCACGCTAACATACCTCCAGTCCCCCTAACTTCCACATCATCCTACTCTCTGTTCCACCAGCCGTAATCACACCCTGAACTGTTAATTCAAAAATACATATGTGCTGATGGTTGAATCACATATGTGATTAGCCAGCAGATAACTAACCTCTCTTTGTGGTGGCACTAAAGGGAATTCTTGTCTTTCCTTTGAATTTATGCCAACTCACAAGGTGGTCAAAAAAAAAAAAAAAAA
>VZTL01017396.1:16203-30436 GCA_013400535.1 Scopus umbretta
GGCGGGGAGGGGAAGTGACTCATAAATGGCTGAATAGTATAAACTTCACTTCCAGGTTCACTAGTAGATAAGACTAAAGAAAAAACAAACTTCAACAGAAGTAAAACAAATCTAAAAAGACTCATTAAAAGTTACAAAAAACTTCATCTGGAAAACTATTATCTCTGATGTTTTCACCTTACAGAAGCTTGAACATTACCAAAACAAGACAAAAGCCCACAAAAACTAAAAATGTCTGCATTATGGACAGCCGAAGTATTATTCATCCATTTAGTATTTCTGCCTGTTAACTGAATTGGTCTTTATGAGCTGCAACCTGACCATAAATACTTAATTAAAACATTCTCAGAATCATGTATAAAATTATTAACATGTTATGCTGGATCCATGCAAGTAAAAAAAAAAACAAACGACAAAAAACAACAAAACAAAACAACAACAAAAACACACCAACAACCCAAAAAAGCAACTAAGCGAAGTCAGAAAATCTTACTTCTTCCATATTTTGGGAAAAGCTAATTTATAGCTATTTCTCATTAAAGCAGATGTTATTAAAAGAAAGGAAGGGAAAAAAAAAAAAAAAAACTGCCAGCTTATGAAAGCCTCCTCTTCAGAAAGCTAGGACTCAATTCCCAGCACAAACTCACATATAATTCAGCACTAGATCAGCTTCTCAAATGTAGTTTATAGCATTATGACTAAGGGGTAGTTGAATTGATTTTCAATTCAAGTGAGAAATCAAGTTAACCTCAACCTCCCAGCAGACAAGTACATTCTAGTAGAGTACGAGAAAATATCTAAAGGTTTCTTTGGTTAACACAAAACCCAGTTGCTAATGTAACAAAAAGAACACTGTAAAAGTCCAATCTTCCATCCAAAGAGTCTCCAAAGATCCCATTTTCCAGGATGAGAGACAGTATCCTTTCCCACCTGATGAGAATTCAGCTATGATATATTCACCACTTTCAGGCTGTAGCACTCTAATTCAGAGAAACTAGAAGCAATGCAGTTACTTTTGACTTCTCATAGTACAACCAACTCCATCCTTGATGGGTTACCTCAACAAAATCACAGTGGTCTGACTCTCAGACAGTGTAATATCCTCATTAGCATCATCAACAAGGCCATAAATGTGCATGCCCTAACTACAATTTAACTTCCTTCTTGATCTTTCTCTAGGACTCAGCAAACAAACAACTAAAAGGGTGAAAGCCAAAGCACACAAACTATTGAGAAACATGTAGGAAACACTAACATGATCATGGTAATTAAAGCATGGCTGTGGATCAAACAATATAAATGAAAGCTAATAAATGAAAATTACTTACTTTCAAAATACATTGATGAAACTATCCTCCTCTTTGAATCATAGAATCATTAAGGTTGGAAAAGACCTCCGAGATCATCTAGTCCAACCATCAACTCAACACCACCATGCCTACTAAACCATGTCCTGAAGTGCCACATCTACATGTTTTTTGAACACCTCCAGGGATGGGGACTCCACCGCCTCCCTGGGCAGCCTGTTCCAATGCTTCACTACTCTTTCAAGTAAAGAAATTTTTCCTAATATCCAACCTATCCAAAAGAGTGAAAGATTTATAGTACATACTTTTTCCTTTTATATCCACTCAACCCTTAGGAAGAACAGCAGTGACAGGGAACAGGAGCTTCAATTACAGGTCCAATTTACTTAAGAAGTGCAAGGTTCGCACTGAAAAATGGTAGGTATTTCTATGCAAAGTGATATAGACAGAAATGCACTTCAGTTTCATAATGGCTAGACAGAGTATGAAAACCCTTTGAAGGCCAGGCTACTCAAAATATTAAGATTCAGAAAATCCAAAGTATTAGTGGGCTTTCCAAGATATTATTACTATTCCTGTTATTTACCTAAGGGTTTTACTTCTCTTGAGAAAATAAAAAAGTTAGACTGTGGCTGATCCACTTAACGTTTCCCATGCCGGAAGGTTAAATGTCTGCTCAGAACCAAGGTTTCCACTTTGGGGAGGAAAAAAAAAAACAAAAACACAACACAAACCACAGCTAGGACAAGGACTTGGATTAGCAGTAAAATATCTCTGCAGAATTAAATGAATGTTTCAGAAATACATGCTTTCAGAAAATGAATTTCTGGACATAGACTAATAAAGAAATTGAAAAGAATGAGACTAATATGCCCTATTCTTCAGTGAAGCTACAACCATGGACCCTAACTTTAAAAGATAAAACAATTGCTGACTACTACAAAGCTTCCTGATTTGCATAGAATCATTAAGGTTGGAAAAGACCTCTTAGATCATCTAGTCCAACCATGCTACAATCTAAATAAACTCAGGAATAAACATTGTCTTTTCTTCTCATAAATCAAACAGCTGATCAAAAATGTTTCTTCTTCTTTGATAGCAATTAAGTTTTAAGAGACTGTCCATGAATGAACAAGAGCTATACAAATGAACGTTGCACAGAGTGTAAGTGTTCTAAAGCAGTGCTCTGGGAAAGATTTAATAACTACTTACTGAACAACACACATTCCGGTTCAGAGCAAGAAAATTGGTTAATTATGGAGAAAATACAGTAAAGTACCACTTCTTCCAATATATATACTCAAATGTATATTTTCTTCCTGAAACAATTACGACTTCTACTGAAATCAAAGACAGTTTCTTGAAAGAGAACATCCACATTGTAATGTTGTCTACCATAGTTTTTCTTAACATACAAAAATACCTCCCAGTACAAGACAATATTTTTGGTGTGAAATAGATATCTTTGAGATCACTAGAAATACTGCTTTGCTGGATTCTTGGTAAGGGTTTAGGGCTTTTTTTTTTTTTTTTTTTTAGGCAAATGTATTAATTTAATAATAACTGAAAATGGGTGAAAGTCAGGTAAGAGCTCAGAGCTTGAATTTCAGAGAAGAATATAAATACATCGGATTAATCACCTAAATACTTTTCACCTCCTCAATAGTACAAACCCTAGAAATCCAGTCACAACCTAAGAAACATACTAACCTACAATTAAAAAAACCACACCAAAACAAAAAGAAACAAACAAAAAAAAAACTCCATAAACCTGATATGGAACTGAATCATCTTAAAGACTCCATGTTATTTTATGGCATATTTGAATGTTGGAGGTAAATTTAGACTTTCCTGTATTTTAATGGTTACTTAGGAGATTAACTATTTCAAAAGTGTGTAGTAGTTACCCAGAACAATGGACATGTACTTTCAAATAAGGAAGAAAAAAGCCTCTATCTTATCCAAAGAGGAAAGAATAGGTTAAGGCTAAGAGGCATATTGCTACACCAGCACTTATTAACATTCCCTGAAGGTATTTGTTTGTTTACACAAGAATACCTGGAGCAAAGACAGAAGGAAACCAGGTACTTCCATTTTTATGCATTTGTATTTATTTCCTGTTACATAGGTGATCTGAAATTACCACACACATTACTGATTACATATAAGCAGACATCTTATCCTTAAATTACAAGTTATAATGACAGTCAACTCATAACCTAAAATACAAGCATAGAAAGATTAATGAAACCTCACAGGAATGGACAGCTAGCACTCATTCAGTGTCACCTGATGGTTTGTTTCACTTCAATGTATTCTGTTAGTAATCCTGGCAGATAATATCAACAGAAAAGATGTGTACAAGAAAACAAAATCTATTTTAAAATTCTACTTTAAAAAAAATAATAAAGTTTTACCTTTTATAAAAAATTCTGAAGCATTTTTTCACTGACACCTAAGGATATCCTCCGCTACAATTTTTTTTATTTTTTTTTTTTTAAACAAGAGGCAGGGCTTTTTGGTCTGGCCCAGCTTTTATAAGCATCTACAGCAAGTATACAAAAATTGCTTCTTCTGTTTGCATATACACCTATTTCATTAAGTGTATAACCAGCACTGTACGATTTCTGTGCATTCCTCTGGGATTATATAAATCTGGAAAATCTGTTTTACTGCTTTTGTTGATAGTACAACTCTATGCAAAAGCAAGTACACAAACATAGACCTGATTGTTTCTGTGTAATTTCACCAGTTGGCTTTGCAGGAGATCTCCTCGCATTAATCCCTTAAAAGCTGCTTAGGAAAAAAACAAAAAAAAAAACCACCAATAAACAACAACAAAACCCACAACCAACACACCCCTCACCTCAAGTTGTTTTAGACAAATATAAATACAAACTATAACTTTGTGGACTTCTATACGAGCTGCCTGATTGTCGTCCATGAATCTCTTGCTGTGGTAAGAATATTGGAGTTAAATGTTGTAAATCAGGTCCTTAAAAATGTGGAGCCGATTTCTATTGTGAGCCATACGAGAGCTGCTGTACCTTTTCAAACGGGTAGTATGCTGCTCAGCAGCAACATAAAAATATAGCAGAAACAGGATGCCATCTCAGCCTACCTCCTTTAAAACTACTTTCTAGGTAACCTTGTCCAATAATAGTTTCAACTACCTCATTTTCACCTCTGCGCGATACAGCCTGCAGGACTTTAAAAAGATAATAAAATTACATAAAAATACATTTTTGGTGAAAAATTATATGAAAATGGGTTTTGTTTAGAACAGAGTGAAAATGTTTATCTTGCTAAGTTTCAAACACCTCACTAGGTTTTTTTCCATTTTGCTAAAACTTTACTTTTCTATTTTTGTATCTTACTTTTGCTGTATTTCAGTCTGTAATGTTTTCATTTTCAAAATCAAATAGGAATGACCTAATATCAGTTAGGCAAAAAGCCTTCAATACAACCACAATACAATTATTAAGGTGTTATTTCTATGGTAAATGCAGCTTTTGTCCTGAGTTGGAGTGAAAATTAAATAACAGAATTTCTTATGGGACAGTAATTGTTTTCCAACTCATTTTGCTAGAAAAAAACAAGAGAAATAGTGGGTTCCTTGTATGCCCTCCTAAATCTGCTTCCCAGACATCCATTCGTGTCATCTGCATGCCATCTTTCACTACATTCTCTAGAACTTCTGAACCTCTCAGGGGCATCCACATTTGTACAATCTGGTTTTTCATCTGTGGCAACCTTCTTAGATCTCTGTGGCTAAATGTTCTGCTATTATCTTTTGTTTTCCTATCCTTAATTAGGTACATGAGATAACAATTTTGCCATCTTACAGAGTTATGTGAATTGATTTTGGCTATAGCCGAAGGATTTCATGCTAAAGGACCCAAGAGAGTGAAATACCAATTGTTCCTTTACCTAACAACCAAAAAAAACCCGCCAAAAAACCCAACACCCCACAAACCAACCACCACATGATAGAATATAGAATATATTAGAGCTATAGCATGGAAGTTGGCACTGATGCTTACCAAACATATCATTTTAGTCACAGGTATAATTAGCAGGGAGAAACACACAGTTGTCCTGCTTGTCCTCCAGAGAGTACAAAAAAATATTAAAGAGTACTAAACATACACATGACAAGAAGAACAACAAAAAAAATCTAGACAATATATACTGAGGATTTTTCTCAGTTCCTGGAAGAAATTGTGGTTCAGTTGTTACAGCTACATAAAATAGCAGCTCTATCCGAGGTTTGTGAAGGAGTGAATGTGGGCTCAAGGAGTAGAGTTAAACAAATTTCTTGGTACAAAAGCAGTAGCAGTGTTACATGTTGATATGCAGTGTAGTTGCTGAAGGGTAACAGAGAGCCACAATCTGTTAATGTGCAGTACAGACATACTTTACAAAAAACTGCATGGCGAAGTTGAGGCTTTGCTTTTTTCCCAGCTTTACCTGAAATTACATTGTGCAAGCAGTTAGTCAGCCTGGGTGAACAATACATCTCAAGGCAGGAAAGCCTAGTTTATAATAAGGATTGTTAACAGCAGTCTGTAGAAGATGTGGGACTACCATGCATAATCTTTAGACGTAAAGTTCACTTAATTTTCCAGTAGGCTACAGCGCGTACTAGGAAAGAGGTTGAGTCTCCCCAAAAGCATATGAATACTAGAATGTTTTTATGTCTTTGTGATAATTATTTTGAAAATAATTGTGTGACTCTGCAGAGTCCAGAACTGCAGTAAACGCTGAAGATGGCAACACTAAATCCACAAAAGACCTAATTTCAGAAGGCTACTAGCCAAAGCATTCACATTTAAGACTTAATCTTTGTATATAATCAGCAGTGCACTTTTCTTCAATCACACTTATAGCCCTTAATTCACTTTGTGTACATTTACATTTGACATAAGACATTTTCATAATTAAAAGTCCAGAAAGGACCACCTCATCTGGTCACTCTAAACTCCTGCAGACCACAGGGCATTGTTTCACAGAAAGAGTGTGTATCAAGGCCAAAATGACAGAATGAACAAAAACTTTCAGTACTTGGCAAGTTTTACCTTCATCACAGCCAGGTCATAGAACAGAAAAAGGCACCATCACATGCCTGTCCCCTCAGTCTGAGAACCCAGTGACCACATGGCAGCCCATCCATCTTCCCCCTTCTTCATTCTGTTTCCTTCTCTTTTCCCACCCTTACTCCCAGGTCAAATTGGCTTTTAACTGGCCACCAGCATCGCTTTTGCTGATGCTGCGTAACCTGCTACCAGCCACTTCGATTTTCTGCCTGTGCAGCAGACAGAAAACTTGATACATTATAATTAACTGTTTAACACTCCTCAGGTTCACTCTGGGACTCCAGGCAAAAAAAGGCCTTCCCAAGCCTGAATGGTTTACAGACAGGTGCAGGCTTGCCCATGCAACAACAGCATGCTGTGTGTTTGTAAACTATTACTGAGTTTCACTCCTTCCTACCTCAGGATTCTTCTCATGGAAAAGTAAAAACCTAATGCACTGCAGTCTTGTTGCCAGCTGCCATCAGAGCTGCTGGTGGCCAGAAGGACGCGAGGACACAGATCGCTCCAGCCAACACACAGGCTCAGACATCTTGTGCAATACCCCTGCTTGGGAAGTAGAATTAAGAGTCCATTGGTCACCCTAGTTCTTAAAACCATAGTCTTGTACCTATGTGCAACCATTTACAGACGCTACTTTCCCATCTTCCTTTTGAGGACACACAATGTCCATAATTTAGCATCTTGCACTCAGACATGGAGCTTCACTGGGGCTAAAGATTTTCATATTAACTCCGCACGTGGTCTCCAGACAGCGCCTCCGGCTTGCTGCAGAGCCAGCCTCGCTGGCAGCAGTGGCCCAGAGCTGCAAGGCAGGCAGCAGGCTGGTGAACACGTGGGGTCCAGCCTCACTCCGCTCCCGCGTTTCGGCACCCCAACCCTCTCTCCAGCGCGGCACACTGGAAAGCCCTGGCTCTACACCTTACTGCCTCTTGCAGGTTTGAGCTTGGGAAAGCAAGCCTACCACTGGCACTCCACCACATAGAAAAGTGCGAGAGAAAGCCGATTCACCTTCTTTCCGCCTGTATGTATGAGCTGTTCTTAATCCAACTAAACAAGAGCTTAAAAACACTACCTGCTATCTGATCTTTCTCAGCATATATTGTCTCTTTTCATCCTTCCTTTCCTTCTTTAAGGTACTAACAGCACTTAAATGCGTACATGTCTTCCATTTTCTGTATGGAGCTTTTTTTTTTTTTTTTCCAGTTTTCTTAGCTCATCTCTAGTGATAAATTGGTATTTATATGCATTAAATGAAGAAAGGACACAGAGAGGCTAAAATAGGAGCTTGCTAGTAGATACTAGCTTGACACTGTGGGCAAGTCACTTAATCTCTCCCTTCCCTCAAAATTCCCACCTGGAAGATATGAATAACAATGAGGAATGTTTTGACTAGTGTTTCTAAACAATTTGAGACTCTCAGCAGGCTTGAAGAAAAATGAAACATGGCATTATTATTACAGAAAAAGTGTTGAAAAATTACTTTCATATCCAAAATTAAAACAGATCTGATATGAAAGCATAGTATTACTTGATTAATCTCAATTTTTCTGGACTGAAATAACCACATCAAAAAAGGCAAGGAAGGAGAGAAACTACTGCAACACAACATTCCTTGTGCATGGACTTGTGCTATTTACTTAATATTATATTTATGGGGGGAGGGAGGAGATCGGTTTGAGAGCATTGCTTTCAAGAGAGAGAAAGGAATAAAGAAGATAAGAAATGACGGGAATTTACCTAGCCTTGGTGTTTGTTACCCAAAATCCAAAAACTCTTACCACTGCAAACTCTTCCAAAGCAGGAATGTAGAAGAGCTGGTTTAGAAAAGGTTTGTTCAGGTTATCATTGACTGGAGCTCAAGGCAAGCTTAAGTCTGCTTCTTGTTCATGCTAGCTCAAGGAAAGACTACAGAGGTAGTTAGGTAAATTACATTACCATCTATACAGCCGACACATGTTTACAGATACACATTTTTCCTTTAAATCTGTTTGATAAGCCTTCAACAGTGGAAGAGACAACCCATTTTTTTTTCCCCCTAGAACACTATCCCACTTGTAAGAAAGAGATCATGGGATGGGATGAAAAAAGGAGTGAAGTCAAGAGGCATGCTCCTTCCATCAGTCTATGAATGTTTTACAATGCTAAGAAACAACCTTATCCTATTTTGCTACAAACTTACACCCGGAGTTTATTAATCTGATTTCATGAATTATTATACATGTTCCATAAAATGTGTGTTGAATGAGGAAACTGTGCTACTCATGTTTTCCCATCCATTAGAACTAGCCTATCCTGTCAGCTTCTTATTTGGAGAAAGGAAAAAAAAAATAAAATAAATCTTTCAATCAATAGGTCATTATCAAAACAGTGCACAGCACAGGAAACATACAGGGATATGGTCCAACCGTAAAAGCGCAGAATCAGGACTTGGCACCAGCTCTGCTGAAGTACTGCTACAGTCTTAGGTTTCACTCACTTATTTTTACTTTACTATCTAACCCTATAAAAAGAAAGGAACAATTTGCTAATATGACTGTCTTGCAGGTGAACTAATTAATGTTCACAAATCCTTCCCAGGAACAGAATTCAATTAAGCAAATTTAAAATGCATTACCGTGTTTGCATATGTTCAAATTTCTTCACATGTTTATTCACACATTTGCTATAGTGCTTCTGGGGTCTTTTGCAGCTTCTCAAAATCCGAGTACTAAAAGACTAAGTCCTCTTCAAGCAATAAATTATTTGTCATAAATTGATAATACGTAAAAATTAAAAGCAATATACTTGTACCTGTTAATTTTAACAAAGCAATAGCTTTCAATAATCACTAATTTCAATCAATATCTGTAATACTCAAGTTAAAGAACTCACTAAATTACTACATTATTCAAACAGACAAAAACTCAGATAGAGAACATACCAAGTTCCTAAAGCTAAAAAAATGTCAAGGCTATTTGTTCATTTAAAAAAAAAAAATAAAAAAAAATCAAAGGCTGGGAGGGGGTGGGAGGAAGGACAGTCAGACTCAGCTAGGAAATGACTTAAACTGCCTGGCCCACTTTTCATCAAGATAAAAAGAGCCATAAAGTGTTATTATTTCTGTTCATTGTTACTTCTAGTAGCTGTGTCACAGTGGTCACAAGACACAGTCTGGGGCTAACAGCCTGGAAAAATTCAGTGATAATATTTTAGTATTTTTGAAACAAACAAAAACACCCCCACAAACCCCAAAACCACAAACTCCCCAAAACCAAACAACCCCCAAAACCAACAAAAAATCCCAAACAAAACACAAAAAAAACCCAAACCCAAACTATTCTAAATGTAGATTTCTTTAGAAACAATTTTAGATTTCTTACTCCAGAACTCTTGGGTTGTTTTGCTACTCACTGAATCGAAGTTCCACACAAAACATGTGTGTACCCTTTCAATAGCTAAAGTAGTTTGAAGCAACTGTAGAAAGAAAAGTTACCTTGTAGATTTGGCTTAACAAAAGAAAAAAAAGAAAAAAAAAATAGGAGAGAAAAGGAAATCCATTAGGCTTCTACCTATTTTCAGGAAATAGGACACGAAATAGGTTTGTTTGACCATTTTCAATGTTCCAGTAATTCACTTTATGGAGTAAAACCCTCCAAATCTCCTTAGCATAGAAAATGTTATTGAGTAAGGGACCAATTCTGTATTCTTGCTGAGCATTGGGTATATCTTAGTAGCTACTATTGTAATTTTTATACAGTAATAAGAAAAAAGTTCTTCACCAGTCACTGAACTGAGGTAGGAATATTCTTACATATTTTCATACTTGTGGGCATTTTACAATACTAAGTACTCTCTGAATGAAGCAATATACATCCATTTATTCATGTAAAGATTATGGTCAACTATTACCAACAGAAGTAGCTGATGATGCCTTCTTCCAATTAATTTTTATTACAAATTCTCATGGGATTATAAAATCCAATATTCACAAAAGTTTCTAAGCTGGAGACAAAGAATTTCCATTTACCAGCTTTAATCTCCATTTAAAGCTGTTCTTCACTATAGTTTTGTGCACCTTCTTCTTCAGCTACCTAGGACTGTTCTTTTTCAGACATAATTAGATCACCATAAATTATATTCTGCTGGTTTAGCACTGCATACATTGAGAGTCAATGAAAATCCTCTCTCCATGCCCCCTGCTTCTTTCTCCTCCACACCCTGTGTTTTTTTGGGTGGTTGTTGTTTGGCAGTTGGTTGTTTTTTTGTTTGTTTGTTTGTTTGGGTATTTTTGTAAGGGTTTTGTTGTTGTTGTCTGGTGGTTAGGGTGGGTTTTTTTGTTTGGTTGTTTTTTTGGGTTGGTTTTTTTTGTTTGTTTTGGGTTTTGTTTTGGGGGTTTTTTTTGTGTTTTTTTTTTTAAGTATTAACCTTTAGACACTCCCTACATCTCACAGCAGACGAACATAAATGTATCTTTGCAATTTTCTTTGACCATTGCATGCTTCCATGAGCAACACACAGCATCCCAGCACCCCCTTCATTTCATTTTCAAAGAGCGCGTAACAGAATGTGGTGCTTCCTAGATAAATATGAATATGTTTAAGCAGTGTACTATAATAAACTTGTTAGAATATGTTCAACAATGAAAAGTATTCTTATTTATACGTTGTTTTCCCTATATCTCTTCAAGCAAGTGACACAGATTAGAATGAGAATACAGCATACATAGAAACACTGGAATATGTAGCTAGCCATGGAAAAGTATGCACTGGTCAAGTTCATTCCGTTGGTATGTGCTAGGAGGACTAGCTGCTGGGGAAGTTACCCTTGCATTAATTTCCTCATCATGAACTACAGCTCTTCCAGAAACAAGAATAAACTTCAAAGTGTGCCTTCCAAAAAAAAAAAAAACCAAAACAAAAAAAAAACCAAAAAACAAACACAAAAAACAAAAACCCAACAAACAAAAGCCAAACAAAAAACAACCAAAACACACCCACCAAACACACCATTAAAAAAACCAAACTCAAACCAAAACAAACAAAAAACCCCCCACAAATTCAACCACCCCACCCTGAGTTTTGTTTTGCTTTTTTGTAGCTTCTGTCCAAACAGAGCCCTTTTGACAACCATTACCTTGGATTTCAGTACAATATGTGAAACATGTTTTGCAGATTATTTGAGTAACCTGAATAAAGTTCCTAGGCTGTGATATTTACTGGCAATTCTAACTTTATACATCATGGACAATGAAAGTCAAACTAAGAACTGGGAACCTGAAACGCTTCTGGTAGTACTGAAACTCAGCATACACACTAATTCGGAAAACTGAATTGACTTATTCAGCTTAGTAATAGAAATTACCTAACTATAATGTTTGTCTACTGTCTATATTGTCTGGAGACTGCATTACAGAAGAGAGTAAGTAAAACTTACCACACAGTGGCACAGGACTTACAGAAGAATTCAAATTCTTTCTATATGAAAAAGATGCTCATAGTTGCAAGAACCTGAAAATTGTTTCCATTTGCTCAGACCAAGAAGAAACTTAAAGTTTTCACCTGGGCATAAATTTAATATACTCTAATGATATTTAACAAAACTGTATGATTATTTTTATGGCTTTTGTTTGTAATAGTTTTTGAAATCAACAAAAATAACTTAACACTTACTAAAAACAACTTGATAGATTTTCCTAAAGTTCCTAGAAATACACTAAGTTCTTCTTGTCTAGTTAGAATTATTAATCTGTAACTAAATAATATCAGCCTGAGGTCTGTATGGCATCACCTATAAAGTCCTTTGTTTTTCTACAGAAGACACTGTTCTGCAGAACACAGTGAACATTTCTGGGAGGTTGATAACTGAGGAAGCTGCATACACTTGAATCATTTAAAACTTCAGATGAGGCATGGTAGTAGATACAAGTGATTTAACAGAGCTTCTGGAAAGCAGCTTTAGTCTATGAAGAAAGTAGCGAGACTGTGGATCATCTGGCTGTCCGTTTCTGGCGCACCAGCTTTTAAGGTATTTCTCTAAGACAAAAAGCAGATAGGCATTTAATTTTTATGCTTGGCTTGCTTCCAGTGCTCTAGGGCAATCTCATCATAAACTGTACTGATCTTAGCATTTCAATTTTTTTTTCTCTCCAAGCACTTCATTTTACTTTCATTTTTAAAGACATTTATTTCAGCAGAACTGCTTGCTGAAACAGCATCTGTTCTGAAGCACAACAGAGGCTAACAACCCTACCAAAACATGGCGTATATGGTTGGTACTTGCTTTGCTTTTACTCAAAGTTCAACAAGCCTTGTAACTGTTCTTAAAAACAGGCCACATGGTGTTGTTTCCAGTGGCGATATGGACATAAGAAGACTCTGAATAAGAAATAAAAGTATCCATAAGGTAAGATGATAAGAGTTGTTTTGGAGCTAAACACAGTCATTTAGGAGGAAGACTACACATCAGACTCAAATCCCCTTATTTTGAGAAAGTTTTCCCTATAATATTTTAACTCTAACTAGAAATTCAGGACAGAATATAGAAGCTACAGCAAGCATTTGAAGTAAAGGGAATAAGATACGTGGGCTCAAAGCCTCCATTACGAATACCCTGCAACACATATATCATACAAAAATATATAAGTAGTACTCACAGAAGTCCCAAAATGTTTAAGTCTATTCTGAATTTGGAATTTTCCTTCTTAAGGGCGTGTTTGCAGGCGCATTCTGCATCTACTTATTACGTAATCCCATCCAGGTTTATACAAGACCATTCTGGTCTGGAAAACACATGCCAGAATGAGAATGAGACCGTGCCCCAGCTAACCGCCTGCCTTTCTGGAACAGTAAATACAGCCCAATGTTATGTTGACCTGATCTGTACAGCTTCTGCACTGGACCTACGCTCCATGTGAATGGTTTGTAGTCTACAAGTGTCTAGACCCATCCATGTTAATCTAAAAGGAAATCTGTATGAAATCCAACTAAACAGTTTGAAAAATAAACCTAGAATGGGAGTTTCACAAAGACAGCATTACCCAGCAGTTATACATTCTAACCTTCTCTCTTAAAGCATGATGAAGAGCCAGGTCAGGAGGAAAAAAAAAAAAAAAAACAAAAACCAAACACAAAAACAGCAGCTGACTTTGCAAAAACGTCATGACTTTGCAGATGAATGTGCTTTGTTGGCTAATAATACACACTTCTCATACTTCAGGGAGAACCGCTACCTATGCAAAATCCTTGAGATTCAAGCACAGCCTGGGAGAAACCCAAACAGTGTTAGTAACAGCATGTGCAGCGATCCAAAAAAGGTCACATCACATTGTTAACTAGGAAAAAAAAATGCATGTGAAAAGGGAATCTGCAAAAATTAAGTAGTACTGAATTTGTGTATGCCAGAGACCTCTCAAGGAAATCAAACACAAGAAACTAAATAAAAGAAATGCAGCTACAGCATGCAAGTCACCATGTTCCAAAGACCCTGCCAAAAAAAACATTAATATCTCACTGAAAACTCCAAATTCTAACTAATCATATTAACACAGTCATTAGATACTGTCAATGGATAATTAAATATATCTGCAGTTTTTGCAGCCTTTAGCGCAAAGAATGGGCATTCATCCAGGCAACCGAACACTCGCAGGGGGAGGTCTCAGCTTTCTCACAGAAATATCTTTCAATGAAATTGTGTAATGTAGCCAACTACAGCAGCGATTCTTTTTCACCACTTGTGCACTTTGCCATGAGTCCTTGAATCTTTTGCCTTCTACAGAAATAAAAAGCTGTTCGGGCAGGCAACTTTTTCAAAAGATAAGCCATTTAGATGGGGGGGGGGGGGGGGGGAGAAACA
>VZTL01017396.1:30564-44239 GCA_013400535.1 Scopus umbretta
GGGGGGGGGGTGGAACCACAGTGAATGCAGTGTTTCCCATATTCACAGAATGATGTTGCAGTTCTTGAAATTAAAGAAGTTTAGAGTCTCATATTCACAGAATGATGTTGCAGTTCTTGAAATTAAAGAAGTTTAGAGTACAAAAAAAGCATAGTCACATTAATTTCCTATAAATTCTTTATTTATGACTATGGTATTTCAACTATGAAAAGTATTAAAATATTAACGTTCATCTCCATTCCAATATACCATATCTACTATTCTTGAGGGAAAAGACAAGACCTCTTTTTGATATGCACTGCAGAACAAGGTCTGGTATGAAGCTGTCATTATGAGGCAACTAAAATTTGATTAACAAAATAATAGACTTTCCACTTAAAGCCATCAAGCCCAGCACAATTATCAACTGTTCAGTTTGAACTCTTCACATCAACAACTTTCAAAACAGAATTTACAAAATACATAGTTAGTTTTATAGGCATTGGTCCCCCAGGAAAGACATTACAAAGAGGAGGAGCAAGGCTATCAGATTTCAGTCAAATCAATTCCACTCAAGTAATGAATCTGAAGAGAGGAAATCACTAAGGTGTACATGGGCACTACTGCTAATACAAAACAATCAAGTAGATTAAAGCTCTCAAAAGGACAAGAGTCTGCAAGAGCAACCAGAAAAGTACTTAAAGGGGACAGGGAGAGGAGAAACCTCTTGTATCTTACCGTGCAATTTAAAAGCTAACCCAGAAGTATACACAGACTGTGGAACAGAGTTTCTTTAGGCATTACAAAAAAATCCTGATCCAGAAGTTAGGAAGAAAAGTGAGATATGACCCCCCAACATACACTATAATAAAGTGTGAAAATATCTTTATTTCACAGGCCCTCTTATTTCGTCTATTCACCCATAAGCTCTGCGGGGACTTTGGATATATTTTAATGGGTATCTTTCCGTTCTCCAAAAATATTTTGTGGCTGGCTAACAGTAGCTGCTTTTACTGTGGCAATCGGAAGATAACCTTACTACATTGTTACAATCAGCATTTTGGCATAACATAGAGCTCAACCGTTTGCATAATTGCTCCAAGATCTCACTGAAGTACACAGCTGAGGTGCATCAGTGTTTCTGCTTCACAGCAGATCTGACCAAACAAAATTAGTTTAAAGCTCTTAACGCCATATAATAAGCTTAAAACATTTTTATATAGAAAGATTCATCTACACACCAAGCTCTACAAAATGTTTATATAGTCAATGGTACCTGCAAAAGAAAGGACAATGACAGGGAACATGCAATGCAGAAGTTTTACCAAACTTCAGAGGAATGCTAGAAAAACAAGCCTTACCAGAATCATTGTTCAAAAACTTTTCCTTATTTTTGTCTTTGCCTGCAGAATGCCCCAACCCGTAGTTTTATTGCGTCACATTGAAATGAGTAATACTCATTTCAACATGTGACAAGAAATACCAAGTACTGATAGGCTAAATACCGTTTTCAATAAATTCAGAATAGCAAGGGAATTTTAAAAATAGGCATTATTTGACTATGTTACACTATTTTCATCCATAAAAATAATATCTTAAATGTAATATTCCTCTACCCCCCAAAAATGGAGGAAAATGAAACTTCTGAAAAAGAAACAAGACTGCAAGAAGTCTAAGAAAACTTAAGTGGGTCCATGCTACCAAAAGGGATTTGCTGACAAACAGCTACCCCTAAAAAGTAAACCAGCTTATAATCAGAGATATTACTAAAATAAAGAGTATTGCACTTGTAGTTTGTAGTGGGACTTCATGTGCACATTAGATAAACACACATAATTAAACATAAAAACATATAATTAAATTACATAAATACATATAATTAAAATTACCAAGTTCTATACTTCTGCCCCAAAATAAGTTTTGCATATAGCACTCTTGGACTTGCTCACTTTCTATTTTCAGCTAAAAATGTAAAAAACAAAATTTGTAATTGTTACGTGCTATCACTGATAGTCTAACGTTTGCTGTTCCATTTTTAAGGATTTCTACATGTCTTTTGTTACCCAGAAAACCTGCAATTTAGGATTTTTAGATTCCAGCAAAAAGACAGCTTGAAGAAAAAATGACCATAAGCTATATGAACACTGTGAGCAGTTCTGAGTGAAAAACAATTCATTAGGGACACCATGTTTGTCATTTTTAGTCAACTATGATGACATATTACAAACTGATAAATATACTGTGGATAGGCAACAAAGGAAAAAAAACGAAGCCTGAGGCTTTTTGAGGCATTTCAGCATGTTTTCTGCAGCCCCTTCTGTTTTTAAAAGTAATTCATAATACACAGCTCACGACATTGTCATTCTCAAGCTATTAACTGGACAATAACAGTGTTAATTAGAGTAGAGTATTTCAATAGGAAGGGAACTACAACAATCATCTCGTCCAACCGCCTGACCACTTCAGGGCTGATCAAAAGTTAAAGCGTGTTATTAAGGGTGTTGTCCAAACACCTCTTACACACTGACAAGGATGGGGCATCGTCCACCTCTCTAGGAAGTCTGTTCCAGTGTTTGACCAATTGACTTCCAATTAAAGCAGCCACATTCATACCTCAAGCTTGGAATACCTTAGCTTCTTTCCCCATGGAGAATGTGGTTAACAATGTTTATCTAGCTAAATATGTCTATAAAGAGAAGAATATAAATTAAAGATAACTATAACAATAAAAAATATATAAGTAATCACACATATATCTAGTTTATCCAGTTCCCCCAAAAACTTGAAAAAAAGGACTCAGAATGAATTTAACAATTAAATGAACTAAACCACAAAAACATATGCATAACATTCATACCACATGGACATTTACATTCTTGTTTTTCTCAAAAACTTGAAATCATTTCCTTTTACCTTCACTTCCTTGGCATCGCAGAAGGTTATATTTGAAACTATTCTATTTTTATTAGAAGGCACTGCACTTGGGCCCCATTTCCACTAACCTTGCTTTGCCGAGTCAGACATTGAAATTCACGTGCTACCAACAAGGAGCCCTCTGAACTTCCTAATTTGAGGTCAGAATGATCAGCTCTAAGTCTAGATTATGGCAAATCTTTGACAAATCAAATTTTGGCAATATGGAAAGGTGAGATGCAGAGCTTGGAGCTCTAAATAATAAATGTAAAAAGCACGGGGAGCTGAGAAGTTTCCTGTTGGCTGTTTCAGACCAGGTGAAACCAAAGATAAACATGAAGCCTGGAAATAACTGGAAATCCTAACAGTTTTTGGTCTGCACATCATTGTTCTTGCTACTGACTGTATTTCCACAGCCAGAGACGGACCGCTCTGTCTGCTCTGACATCGAAAAAGGACCCTGGCCCTGCGGCAGTGCACTTCCTCTCTCCTCCTGCCACCCTAGACAAGGACCAGAGCGGCACAACGCCGGCACGGTTCTGTCAGAAGACGCAATTAGGGCACGGCCTGCAGGAACACGCCACAGTGAGGACTGGCTGAGGCACCACACCTCAGGATGCCCCAACCTCAAGTTTAAACACAGATACCAAGAACTTCTAATATAATCTATCTTGTACTATTTCGGACCTACTTCAGTCTACCTTGGGAAATGGACTTTAACTGTTACAAACATTGCCATGCATTTATCCTTCAGAGGAACCAGACTTTAAAAAAATAAAACAGATATTTAGGAAACAGTAACATAAAAAACAAATCAGTTTTACGTATGTGAAACCATAACTCAAGGTCATAAACCTGGGCTTTTTAAATGATAAAGACTTTTTTTTTTTCCCTTTAATTTACTCTCACTTCGAACAAAGACTATTCATTTGCCAAAAGATTTTAGATACTTCTATTTCATTTTTTTTTTCCAATGGCATGAAGTTCAGTCAGTCCTTTTTCCTTTTACAGCTAACTTGTGTTGGATAAAAATGTGTATGCCAATGATTTGGCATTTCTGCTTAAAACTTATTTGAAACTGGAGCCTGAAGTTTCTCAAAGGGTTCACCCTAGTACTTCCATTACTACGTATCAGAGAACATACGTAAATACATATAATAAAAAAAATTAAGAAAAACCCACACAGTTCATGTATCCAGTTACATTACTGTTTCTGCATTAATTCTCTGGTATTTGAGTCTAGGCATTCCTATAATTGCTTACCTTTTAATACCTTCTCTGGCATCTAATGAAATGCACAATTAGGGCATTTGTTCCATCTAGACTGTCTGATTTGCACCAAGGTGTGAACTCATGCTGAAGCCATTCCTTCAGTAGAGACACTGAATAAGCACCCCTTACTCATATCTTTGAGACTTCTATCCCCTTATCCAATTTAATTCTGTCTGAAAAAAGCATTTATTAGTGTCTAGTTCATAAATAGGAAAACAGTAACAACTCATAAGGGGGGGATTTTTTTTTTTTTTTTTTTTAAGAACAAGTAAGCCCTTTTACACCTATGGATAGAAAAAGGAAGCAATTTACAAAGGACAAGACTAAGTTACCTTACAAAAACAAACCTTATGAAATCAAAGGATGCACTCGATTGCCTGTTAAGCAGATAGTATATGAATGTTTTTGTCTTAAGACTTTTATATTTGAGGTACCCACTTTCCAGGAATTCATGTATAAATACAGTACACAATGGTATTTAGTTTTAGAGTCAGAATTAAGTCTTTCAACATCCCATTACACTGACTAAATTTTTTTCCAAATGTTTTTGGCTTTGCTTCATCAACATAGTTCGATGGCTTAAGGATACCATCACTCAAAATAAGAGACTGCTACTTTTTAATGCCACCCTGTGGTGGTTTTCTCTGGACTAGTCACTACCACAAGGCTGCTGTCGCTTACTTGTAGATACATCAAAAAGAAATTACAGCACAGCAAGCTTTATCTAACACAAAAGACACAGTTGAGAATTATTGATTTCTACTTCAAAATTGGTCAATATTTTTCTTAACCTATATTGGCTCACTTTACTCACTGGAAAAGAAAAACCTCAAACATTTCAACTTCTCTACAACAGAGACGTATTTTTCTTGGTAGAAACCAATTCATCTTCCATGGTGCTTGATTTACCCTCAAATATTTTCTTACATTTCACTTTCCTCATAGATTTTTCAATCAATTAAAATAAACAAATCATTATATTACTTTAAAACTTATCCTTTAATATTTAAATCTGCTGTTCTGTTTCTTTTGTCACCTTCAATATCTGCAATTGTAACAGCCACAGAAATCCTTGGCTCTGCTGATACAGCCCTCAATCAAAGGCTTGTTACACAGCTGGACCTTCTTTACCTAGTTTTTCTCTCCTTTCAGAGCCCCCCCTAAACACCTAGTAATAATTTTACTTCTTGCCAGCTAATTAATTCTTATACTATTATTTCTTATTTCTTCATATTCTTCAACTGTCTTTCAACTATACAGCATCTTCATCAACCTTTCCATTAGATAGACAAGTTTGCACAATCCTAAACAGCAAAATCTAAGATTCCAAGTTGGCAAGGGGCCTTTCTTTCCCTTACAGGCCTATTTTTTTTTCTTCACACCTGACATAACCTCTTTAATATGTTCTTAGATTTTCAGTCTAGTTCATTGTCCCTGTGGTAGCAGAACTGTTCTCATTTTGTCTACTCGTCATATTTAAAACCTGTCATTAGCATTAGACTCCTCCTGCCTTCCTGTAGATAAAGGATGGAAAAAAAAGCTTCCCCTCTTTTATGGCTCACATTGCTATAACATTTAAGAACTTCACAATTTTTGCAGGTGCTTTAATGTTGTCGAGTTTGAACATGAATGATTTTCCAATGATACTCAAGACAACTCATTTTGCCACTGCACTTAGCATATAGTTTATTTTGTACAAGAAAACTAAAAATTCCCAAATTTCATAGACAATAAGTGTCAATAACCAGAAGTCCTGCATTCAAGTATTTTATTCAGTGAATTAAATGAACTCTTCAAGAATGGAAACAAACTGTTTAAAAAAACCCCCACAAACACCACCACCCTCCCAGTTTCTTCATTATAAGCAAAGTTATGAATCACCTGAGCATTAGATAAGGGGCCATTAAATAACCACTTTCTCAAATATTGACACTATGGTTGAAAAAAGCACACAGATTCAAGATGTTAATGGTCTATGTACTAAGTTCTAAATAGAAAATGACCCTCTATCAGACATTTTCAGTAATTTATGGAAATACTAAACAGAATTTTAAGAGAAGACGACATTAAACGTTCCATTAAACGTGCAAGGATTTGGCAATAATTCAAATATAACTGCAGAAAAAGCACGCAAGAAACATGACACTGGAAATGTGTTAGTGGAGTAGGGAAAAGAGAAAATCTCACACAAATCATGCTTTCATGTTTGCAGCAACTCAGATGCATACTAGAGCATTAAACAAAAATTACCCAAGGAGAAACGTCACAGAAATAGTCCACATTTCATAACTCCTGACGCAATATTAATTGATTGCATTTTTCTTCAAGCTTATTGCTCTTAAGCATCAAAGCAATTTTTGTAGTATGTTAGAAGTTTCAAATAAGGAGCACTATACTTTGCCACTGATTTTTTTTTTTTATATAATATACAAATTTCAAGCTTTATATGACTCAGTACAGGCATATGGGAAGCATACTGCTAGGATAAATGTAAACTTATGGATGAAAAGTAAGAGATATAAGGCTCATACACCACTTTGAAATGAAGATGACTAAGACAAGGTTGTAGGCATATTTTCTCAAGTCACACAGGAATTGAACTACTCTCATAAAAGACTCATGCTTCATTTTGTGTTGCTTTACAGGGATATGATTACAGGGTTCTACAATAACATAGGTTATCAGGTATTTTTAGTATATGGGGATGCTGTTACTAGGAGAGGTAGACAAGACTTGAGAAGGCTGCAGAAGCTATCTACCTGAACTTTAGTAAAGCCATGGACACTTTCTCCCACAGCATTCTCCTGGGGAAGCTGGCAACTCATGGTGTGGACAAGTGAACCCTTCACTGGGTTAAAAACTGTCTGGATGGCTGTGCCCAGAGAGTGGTGGTGAATGGAGTTCAATCCAGTTGGTGGCCAGTCACAAGCAGTGTTCCCCAGGGCTCAGTAGTGGGGCCAGCCTTGTTTAGTGACTTGTATCAATGATCTGGATGAGGGGATTGAGTGCACCCTCAAAGTTTGCAGATGACACCAAGCTGGGTGGGAGTGTTGATGTGCTTGAGGGCAGGAAGGTTCTGCAGAGGGATCTGGACAGGCTGGATCAATGGGGCAAGGCCAGCTGTACGAGGTTCAACAAGGCCAAGTGCCAGATCCTGCACTTGGGTCACAACAACCCCATGCAATACTACAGGCTTGGGGAAGAGTGGCTGGAAAGCTGCCCAGTAGAAAAGGACCTGGGNTCAAAAAAAGGTGTAGATGTGGCACTTCAGGATATGGTTTAGTAGACACAGTGTTGTTAGGTTGATGGCTGGACTAGATCTCAGAGGTCTTTTCCAGCCTTAATAATTCTATGATTCTATGACAATATTTACCAAAGCTAAACCTAGTCAAATGGCTGACAGGGTTTGCAGAAATCCATGAAATATTATGACTGGTTTGAAAGAAACACATCATTAACTCCATTTATAGATTGGCCAAAGGCTGGGTTGTGGGGATTTTTTTGGTTTGTTTTGTTTGAGTGTTTTTTTTTTTCCCTATATAAAAAAAGCAGCAAGCCTTGAGTACCACAAGTTAGGTACAGGAAGATAATGCGATTTCCATACAGAAAAATCTTTAAGAGGCTGTCTGAACCACAGCAGAAGAAAGCTCTCACTCTAATCTGAAATGCAAAAACCTAATGACCTGTATTATGAAAACAAAACATATGTTGTTTCTCTTTAAATTGCTACTTATATACTCTTATACCTTTGGTCAAGTCAACATGTGGACATGGATTCCATACAGTGAGGCCACTGCTTTGCTCAAAAGCAACTGTAATCTACATAACTACCAACTTCAAGAACGTTTCCATTCATCCCCAGTTACTTACAAAGAGGATGCTATTCCACAGCCAAGGATTACATGCAGTTGTGCTCAGTCTTACTCTCTGCATTTGGGGCTAAGTTACTGTTGTTTGCCTGCTATAACCAGGTTTTTCCAGTAGTATGGATAACTAGATGAATACTCATTCAGCAGCTGGCTAAATCAACTACACCAGCTTATTCTTCTAAAGATATAAATCCTGGAGGAAGCAGTAGTGCAAAAGTATACTCCATAATATTCACAGTCTTTATTCTTGGAAGTCAGCTACAGGACTTGGAAGCCAAACTAGTGAAGGTCTACCATCTTTTCTTCTGTTTCTGCAAAGCTTCTTTATGTAAAGGATAATGAAATATTGAATCAGCAGCAGCATCAGCAAATTGAAAAGCAACCCGGTCTAGTTGGAGACATCCCCCTGCTCATTGCAGGGGGGTTGAACTAGAGGACCTGTGAGAGTCTCTTCCAACCCAAACCATTCTATGATTGTAAGATAAAATGAGTATCAAAATAAAAAAAATGAGAAAAATTCTACTGTCTCTTTGATCAGATAACCAACATCTTTTAAAACTGAGTCTACAAAGAAAAGGTTATGGCTGGAAACAATGATACTCTTGAAGTTACAGTTAGAGAAGAAAATTGTAGGACTAGAAGAAAAACTAAAAGGAAAAATACCTTCACATATCTGATATTTTTTAAAGTCCATTTAAATCACAAAGTTTTAAATTAAAATCAAGCACACACCTAGGGCACACAGCGACCTACAAGAGATAGTGTCTTAAAAATAAACATCCTTCCCACAAATAAATGACACCAAGATAATGGAAAACAAGGTAACTGAAGAGGACCATTAAAGAAAAAACAATGGTTTGTATTGGGTTTAAAGGAAAAAGAAAGTGGGGGGAGGAAGAAGGAGGAGCATTTGGCCTTAAATTTCTGCTCTTCTATATTCTCCATAATTACTGAAATGACTAAATGATGACTAAAGTAGTGCTTCATAGCTGTAACAAAAACAGTTGCAGGAAGGGTTATCTAAATGTTACAGTCAAAATAATTTCAAGTGTAAAATTTAATCAGCAATCCTTTGCAAGTATCCATTCATCAGCAAGACAGAATTTAACCATAGATAATTCTGGTGTTTCATATTTATTTAGAGATTGAGTTTTCCAGACTTGACACTATTAGTCCATTTCATTTTTTTCTCATTCATAAGGAAGATTTCATTTTAAAATATATCTGTAATGCATTGTTTTTATGATGCCTTAATAAAAGACTTAATAATTATTAGTTTATTAGTAGCAGCTAATCTCTTATTTCTAACTTTCCTGATTTGTTTTGTCCAAAAACATCAATAAAAACACCAATGGCAAAAAAAAGAAGCAGACTGATATATGGGCTTTGTATCAATGTGACACTCTACTATAGGTTGGTTTTGCTTGTCATGCAAAAACAGGATGAGGGAAAAAAATTACTTATCACAAATCAGAGCACTTCAAAAAGTACATTCACATTCACACACATTATAATTGCATCAAAGCCCTATTGCTCAAGACCAGTGAACTTCTCTTCCACTGAACTCATGCCTTTTCAGTTCACTTTAACTGATGCCCAAGAATTTAATGTAGAATGTGCTATTTAGGTTTGTAACAAAACAACCAAAAAAACCAAACAACAAAAACACCAAAACATGCAGTCTTTGTAGATTTGTGGGACAAAAATGAAGATGGAAAAAAGTAAAATATGAGTTAATGAATTCCAGTAACAGATAGCACAAGCCAAAAATAGCCATTTATCTCAAAAGAATGAGGAATGATTTGGCAACATTAAGCAGGGTGGACTAAAGCCAGCTGGAAGCAATAAAGCAGGCAGGATAAGTATGAGATGCACCTGGAAGTGACATTGACCCCAATATGAAGTCCAATTGAGCTGTGTTGGAAAAGGGCAGATGAGAACCTCCATTAGAGCTGTGGCAGTTCCAGAGACTATGATGCAGATGAAAAGGGGAATGGGAAGCCTAGGTTGAATAGTATCTGCAGCTAGAAAGATCTTCTTTATGGATCTGGTGTCATCTCAGTGTTTGACTTCATTAATTCATGTATGATGCAAGTCAGAGTATTACACAGCAAGAAAGAGATGGTTCCTGGTGCTGTGACTAAAAAATGACCCACTCATTTGAAAGAATTTTCAGAGGATTCATCAATTTCTTATTAAAAATGTGCATCTTAAAGACATAGAAGACAGAGCATCTAGCTAACTAGCAAGAATCCTCCAACCACTACAAACAGCAAGTGAAGAAACTGGTTAACAGTACTTGACTCTCAGACAGATGAGCTTTAAAGGAGTCATAATACACAAGAAAGAATTTAAAAAAAAGATACACAAAATATTATAATAGCCAACAATCAAAGGAGAAACAGAACTGAGCCAAAGTGAGCTGCAAATACACCAATACCAGAGAATTACTCTGCCTCACAAAGACAATTGAAATCAGATGGGACAGGACCAAAGAGGGTACAGTTGATAGATACAGGCATTCTGCCATAGGCCTTCAGTCCCTTAAAGTTTACTTAAAGTTTACTTCTCCAAGGAACTGTTTATCATCCCCTCACCTTGGCAAACTGACAGTGTCTCTGTGAGCTTTAGTCACTAATTATGATATTTGGTTCCCACATATCCTGTCTATGAAAGTGAGGATCTCCTAAAAGCATCCTGAACAGTAATAAGCTGTAAGTATCAATACCAGCACTAAGGCCAGCTATGCTTTGCATTTCCTCTGTATTTACAATCTTAGACGGAGGTGAGATGATTGCAAAATACCTTGGTTTCAAGCACTGTTTAGATATTATTCCATACCTGATTATAATTTGGTGCTTATAAGTATTTTATTTGTTCTAATAATTTTGAAGAATAAAAGGTTTTTTTAATGGTTTCCATCTTCACATGCCTCCCTCCTCCTGTATTTAGTTTCCTGGTGTCTCATAAATTGAATTAAAAAATTACAAACAGCTTCAAATTCTATCATCCTGCCTTAAGTCCCTTTGGATTAAGTTCATCAGAACAACCAGCCTTAAGCAACCTATTTCCTTGGCAGTTTAAGACTTAGACACTGCTTACTCTTACTGATATTAATCATGATGGTTGATCTTTTCAAACCCTTCTGTTAACTATCCTTTACTAAAAATAAAAAGCCTCTTCCACCTCTCTGCGATTTTATAGATTAGGCTGGTTGACCACATCACTCAATTGCCCTACTAAAACATTTCTCAAAGGTGCCTCCAACTACAGACAACAGATGAACTGGTGTTCTTCCCCTCTTAGGCTCATGATTAAATACAAAGCTAGTATCTAAATTTCAAACTAAGTCAGATATATTTACCAGAGGAGCATAAGGTTTCTCTGACATGCATCTGAAGGCACTTCAGCTTTAAGGATTAGAAACACTTTTGAATTTTAGAGCAAGTAACAGACCAAAATACATGTAGGAAAAAAAAAAATAAATCCATAAGCCAAAAAATAACAGGCAGTTAAAGGTGTTTGTATATTCAGAACCTAAATTCAGTTTGTCTTTTGTAGTTTTGTACAGTAACTGTATCAATGCCAGATAACTCATATCCAGATTTGCATGTGATTATTACTGTTGCTGTATAAAAAGCAATGAATCATTTGTATCTGTTCTGAATATATATATTTCCAAATTTATCTGCATACGCAATTATAGTTATATTTGTGAAATTTTAGGAGAATAACTACCCATCTAGTATCTCCACGATGCTAGCTTTATTGTTGACATTTTATATCTCCACACATATACCCTATAAAGAAATTACTAAACAAAAACATGTTCTGGTAAGGAAGACACAACTCAAAATGGTGAGAATCTTCTTCGATACAGATACCCTTTTTGGCAACAGCAATACTGGATGATTTTTTTTCCCCCCAGGTAATATTATGCAGACTGTGCTCATCTGACAGAAAACTATCAAGTGTTAATTTTTATCTCAATGGAGCACTTGTTAACTTAGTCAGCTCTGTTACTGGTAAAATATTATTCCAATCTAATAGATCTCTGTTAACATGGTATGAGGTAGAACCATATTAGAGTAATATAGCAGGCTATCTTTCAAGTTTTTTTGGTTTAACAGCCATTCTTGAGTTAGAAAGGAAAAACAGTGAGTATATACTCATTTTCAATAGAAGCAAAGTTATCTGATAATAAATGACCCATTAGTTTGCTCATAATTCTGTCAGAGTTATTACAGTCTTTAGGTTCTGAATGACTGTAATTTACTATAATTGGTTTGCAGGACGAGATAAATTTGACTTGCTCAATTGCAGATTCACTAAAATAATTTTTAACATTAAAATGATTTTAGAACATAAAGGTCATGACAAAAATCTAACAAAACAAAGAATGTTAATAGAAGAAATGCTACAATTGGATTTTTAAAAGTGGATTGATTACTGAAAATTACCAGTCTGCCTCAAAGTTTAGCCCTAATGTTGTATAGATTTTGTCTTGTACATGAATCTTCCCATAATCAATCTTTACACTCATGCTTAAAAGGAAAAGGTGGCTGAGAAAAGATATACCTCAGATAGTTCTACACACGCTGCATGGATACCAGGTTCTGCTGAACATTTAACTTTCTTCTCAAATACTTACTTTTAGACACCAAAATATTAATACAATACAGGAAATTTAAAAAGTTGAAGTTTGCATGGAAACTTTTAAGTTATTTCTGTCTTGTTAGGCTGGGGTTTTTTTTGTTTGTTTGTTTTATCCACATTTCTAATATTTCAGAAGTCTTCCAAACCTTGAAATTGGAATTGATTTGTTTTTACTGTTTGTTGGTCCTAATGCAAACTATGAAATTGAAAGCAATATGACGACGACTGTGGTGCAGAGATTAAGTAGTGCTTTAGAAGTCTTTTCTTGAAATTTGATCTCACCATTTAAAAAAAAAAATCCTAGTAACTACACTGATCTTTTAAAGTGCAAAATGTGATAACATCTTTGCTGCCTTGACCTCCCTTCTGTTTACTTTCTATTCAAAAAAGAAAAGCAGCATAGTCTCAATGTTTACCTTTCTTTCAAAAATCACAAAGCACTTCAGTTCCAATTTTTGTGCTCTAATTGTTCCTAAGATAACACAAAGCAAACTGCTATCATGTATTTAAGTATAGT
The DNA here is from genome assembly GCA_013400535.1 of Scopus umbretta. NCBI lineage: Eukaryota > Metazoa > Chordata > Aves > Pelecaniformes > Scopidae > Scopus > Scopus umbretta. The sequence continues at coordinate 43,771 of VZTL01017396.1, forward strand.
AGCCTTTTTCTTAGGTGGAATACCAATAGTTCTGGACTTGACTGGTTACTGAATGTTTTCTCCTGTGTAGTGCTCTCAAGAACAAATCCTGGCCTCAGAAACCTTTGGCAAAGGCAGGCAAACATACCAAGTGGCAAGCTCAGTCTTTCACAGGTGGTACAGCAGAAAGGTTAAAACTACATTTCAGGTCAAAAATTACAATCTTACTTCCACAGACAGTTACAGTCTGTTATTGTGATCAAGTCAAAACTTAAAGACCCAGTCTTATCATTGCATTAGGATTTGGTTCACAGTGGATAAGGTTCAGATTAGAATCCACAGCAATATCTTGAAGGGAATGTCTGGAAGGAAAAGGAATGGGAAATATATTTTTATAATTGTTGATTTCAGCTGGAGCTAAAAGCTTTGGTAAGTCTTAAATGTCTTTTTCCCCCTACTCATACTCTAAAGCTGAACCAGCCAAGGATCC